>CAJNOP010000479.1:0-25364 GCA_905250075.1 Rotaria sp. Silwood1
CAAAATGTGTGATAACATGTAGTTACAGTGGGGTCAAGCAAGGGGTCCTGGCAATATCCACATATGAGATGTTTATCGATAAGATGTTTTTCCATATATACGTAGTTTTTGTTTGACATCATCTGAAACGAGAGACAGTATTAGCCTTCTTTCGATGTGAGTGTGTATGTGAGTTCGGATGTAGACGTAAGAGAAAATAAAACCAAGATCCATATTCACACCGTTTTCTCCTAATCATCGCACTATATATTAGATACTATTTGATGAAGAAAGTGACCTCGAATATATTGTCTAAAGCAAAATATTCTTAGAAAAACTAATAGAAGAAAAGTCTATTTTTTCAACAAGTGAGCAGTAACTGATGATGTGGTGGTAGATGATCGATTGGAGGTACTCATTGATTGTGTTGCCGTTGTCGGCGTCGGCGTCGGTACATATGTCTTCATAAATTCTTTAATATTTTTATCAGCCTCTTGATTTTTCATAAAATGTTCCTGTACGATTGTTACTAAATCTTTATTTGAATCGATTTTCTGGTCTTTTAGCTCGTCAGGTAATCCACAAACACCGACTCGACATGGTTGATCTATTCCATATAGTCCCAAACAACATGCCCAAATTAATTTCGGTGGTTTCGAATTTTGTTCACTATTGCCACTATGTGCCAATAATTTAGCTTTCTGAGCAATTCTTTGAGCTTGTTGCATGGTCAATCGAATATTATCATGATCAAGATCAACGACAAATCCATTATGGTAGTGACAACTGCCGTGATTAACTTGTGCCGGAATATAATTTTGTTGACATTTGGGACATTGTTTAACGGATTGATCATCGAGACGTTGTGCTTCTTCCTCTTTTTCTTGTTTAATCTGTTCATGCGACTTCTTGAATTCGATATCATCAATTAATAGATTGCGGAGAAATTGATGTTTAACAATCATAACCATCCATTTCTCTTTCAATTGTTCCTTAGCTGCTTCTGTCGTTATCTACAACATAAACTAATGATATTTTAAGACAATATTTTTTTGATTAATTTCACTCACATTACTACTTGAACTTTTCTGTTCAACGACAGCGGTCTTACATTTTTCTCGAATAAATTGATATAAACGTATGTTCGAAATCGATACTGATTGTGACGTTTGTGAATCAGAAATATTGAGCATAACAAGTGAGTCAATATCAAAAATGAGCATCGAACGATTATATTCATCACATTCTTAATTAAACGAAATGATTGAGTTATTTGCGTAAATTTGACTTAATGAAGGATCTTTCAAAACTCTAAGTTCATATCAGATATGGACAAAATCGCACCGCGCCTCCCCGCGCTTCCCCACGCCACTGTTCGCGCCTAGGCGCTAAGCATATCTCTCTTTCTCTTTGCTCTACCAATCAGTTTCTCAAACTCCACCGAATACCGGGATGCTCTAAGCATGCGCTCATCGAAGCTCAGACTAGTGTAGCGTAGGCGTGAGCAACGACGCGGAGAAGCGCGGGGAGGCGCGGTGCAACTTTGTCCATCTCTGGTTCATATTTTATATACTCTTCGAGCTTGTATTTTTAACAAAATTTCTTACATTAGCCAGAAAAATCTTAATTCATTGGAAATGTCAACTTCAGACTTCAAAATGATACATTATGCAAATATCGAAACCAAAGTTGTAGAGGGTATTTAAACATTGTTAGCTGATGCATTTTGAAGTGTATTTTCAGAAATATATAGGATCTTGTCGAGTAGAACATTCTGGTTTCTATAGGTTTACCAGGAATTAGAAAAACACAGGTAAGGAGAAACTAAATAATTAGTAATTCATGAATTTGTAGCATTCCATCTGTTTACAGCTAGAACATGAAAAATGGCGAGATTCGATGGAGATAAAAAATTTACTACGAATACTATAGAATAATCCTCAAAATGAAGATTAATCATTTTTGTTTTTGACTTTTCGATTTGAATTTATAGGGTATTGACTGCTAGAATTTGATTTTTCAGGTGGAGCTTGGTGTAATTGTTTCAATGGAAAAAGTTGAACAAGCTTAATTTTCATTACAAGACTTTGTGCTAAATACCAGCGAAAAAATGTTCAGCTCGATCAATTACATCACGATTACCATCCAACAATAGTCAAACACTTGAGGATACGCTTAATTTAGTATGAAAATGAAACAATCAATATCTTGACTTCATAAAAAAGAAGTTGAGCAAGTAATGCTGAATTATCTTTATCTCTAAAAAAAGGATCTTTTTCGAATAGAGTTATTCCCAAAAACATTGTAGAAGAATAGTCGAACTACTTTATAAACAAAGTACTAGTTATATGGATCATTATGACACAATGGTATCTGTCTGTGCTGCTAGAAAACTCTACCATTCTATTTTTCTATCAACGATTTTTAACTCAATTATTTGATAATTACCGTCAAATGTTGTGGCTAATAATTCGAATATTTGATTTTCATCAAATGCATTATGTTTCGTAAGAAAGTTCATATCAATTATTTGAACTGTGTCAATATTGCGACTTGAACATCCATTAATAAAACGTGAAAGCAATGTTAATGTCGATGTTTCTTCAGAATTGAGCTCTTTTTCGTCTGTTGCATCATTATTGAATTCAATGAAACGTTTTCGATTTTGTAAATCAACAAGAATACGACCTGATGGTGACTTATCAGGTAATTTAAGTGAATATTTTTCTTGTTGTTCTGACGATGAAATAATATTTGGATTGAGACGACACATTTCTGGTAATGTTCCAATACCGAACCAACAACTAAATTCTCTTGCTGTATTATCAGCCAGTTCAAGTAAAGTCTTATCAGTTAGAATGTCTGAATTTCGACGTTGATTCATGGCAACAATAATACTTGATTTAAGTGCACCAACTGCTGCACCACTAAAATTGGTTGTTACTTTGATGAGAAAATTAACGCGATCCGGTGTGAATGCTTCCAAATATTTAAACAACAATGGTTCAAGCATTTTCTTTCGAATTTGAGGTGATGGTCGACCGACAAAACATTTTGCTTGCATTCGACGAAGAAAAGCTTCATCCATCATATTACGTCGATTTGTCGCACCAAATACAATCAAATTTGGTATATTTTTAACACCTTCTATATGTGAAAGAAGTACACTTATTCCGTCGACTTTCGATTGTTGAGCATTATTATTACGTTTAGGAACAAGTCCATCGATCTCATCTATTGTCATAGCACATATTAGATAACGTATTGTGTTTGCACGATACATAATATCGACAAGCAATCTTTCTGTTTCGCCTACATACGGTCGATTAAGTTCACCAGCTGCCAATGGAGTTGTCGTCATTGTAATACCCGCAAATATGGCAGCTTGTTTCAGTAATTCAGATTTACCTAAGTACAATATAAACATATCAGTGAAATTCAAATTAATCATAAATAGTTTGCACAAATAACAAATTTAGCATAAAAACAACAATATCAAGTTTTTCTCTCCTTTTTCTGGTTGTTAAAGTCATGTTAAAATAGTGGATGTCAGTTTACAGTCAAAGCTACTGGCAATTCGAGTCATATAGAAATAGTCTATATTTACTAGCTAATTCAACTAGATAAAAAATTGATTGTACATATGCGGTTTACTTTTTTTAGTATCTCTCGTGTATACCCTCAAGCAAAAGTGTGAAAATGTTCACCTCTACTGGATTGCACTTAATGTACTAGGTGGGAAATAATATTTTGCCAAGAAGGTACCGCCATAATTTCAATTAGAGTAAATAATGAATTTTATATCAAACATAAGAAATCTCTAGAGACAGAGTGCATGAGAATGGTTTTCTAAGGGATAATGCTGTGATTTTAAATAGGGTCAAAAACAAATTCTATACCAAATGAAAGCGTATCAAAAATGGAATTTATCAATATTAAATAGTAAGGGTTCTGCCAAACTTTTTATATCAATCATAACAAATTTCTTGAAATTTCCGCACTGTTACCTAGTAGAAAACCATCGTTTTGAATCAAGTTTAGTTTTTGAATTGCCTCATAAAAGAAACTTTTTCATATTAAAATAGCGAAAATTTCTAGAAATTGGTTATGTTTGATATAAACAGTTTGATAGAACTCTTACCATTTAATACATATAAATCCCATTTTCGACAGGTTTTCGTTTGATATAAAATTCATAATTTACTCTGTTTGAAATTATAGCGATACCCCCTGGCAAAATATTATTTCCAACCTAGTAATTTCGACTAGCACTGTAACACTTCCAGTTCGAGTTTCTAGGAACTGATTTGATCGACCTATTACATATCCTTACCAAGTACTTTTCTAAGCTTTCTTTTATCTCATTGAATGAATGGGTGAAGAGAAGATCAACATTTACACTCTTGTTGAGTAGATCAGTTCTCCTAGAAATTAGAACTGGCCTATCTGTTTTCGAGAGTGAAACTGTTGTTGTGTCTTGATTTCGACTGATGAGAAACGAAAGATGTTCTTCAAAAACAAAATTTTCATTTTCTATGACTTTCGATGCAATGAAAGCTTGCTTTATGGGAGATCGCACTGATAGGAAAATGTTTGTTATAAAGAGTAAAGTCATGACAGAAATACTGCGAACATTTACTACTAACACCTTTCAAGCATAAATTAAGATATTTTTATTTGTACTTATGCGTTCGTAAATGTAGATCTTGAAAATTTGAACTAGCCGTTTGGTGGAACTTTTCAAACTCGATTTCATAGGAATACTTTCGATATTTCTCAACAGATCATTTCATATAAAATAAACTTTATTTCTTTTGCAGATTTTCGAAAAAAGACTACGTTTTTACATCATGACTTTTCATCATGAAAAGTTCATTTGTTGTAGTCAAAATCAACTCGTAATGAAGATTTACATTATGAAACTTGGCGCCAGTTCTAAATGAATGTTTTTTTTTCTTGATAAACATTAGGATTCAGATTGATTGCCCAAAAAAGTAGATTCTGTGCTATATAAATTTATGCTAATTTAATCCTTCTTACATCCTATCAGATTGGGCAGGCTTAGTGCTTTAGCGCTACAAACATTGAATTATTGGTAAGAACAAGAAAATCATTTGACGTATTCTTTTCTCCGAGAGTTGTTAGTAATAAATATTCGTAGTATCTCTGTAGCATACGTTTTCCTATGGTTTTGTAGAGAATTGTGTGCTAAATCTTTTGAAAGACTTATTTATTCTATCACACCTGTTAGATAAGGAAAACTTGGTTCATAAATAGATCTAATTATTTCTATCATAGCACAAATATTTCTACTATATATATATATGGATGAATTGCAACTTTATTGTACCGTTTTGAGAAAAAAATCGATGAAAAAAAAATTTCCGATTTTAGAGATTGGGAGTAGTGCATCTTACTACACTGTATGAGAGATGGATATGAATAAATTTTCCCGACTACCACTGTTAAATTGAGTATAGATCGTGTATACGCATCTTTCACAGCAAATTTATTAACTCGTGAGGAATGTGTTAGAATTAGTTCGCGTGAGTAGTGATAGTCACTTAAACATGAAAGCGACTAATATGCCCTTTATTCACCTTAATCTCAGTTACTGGATAGTTATCCACATAAAAATCTCATCTGGCACTTTTTTGAAAAAATCTCGTGTGACAGTTTGCCAACAATCTCGTGTGACATTTTTACACTATTTTCCTCTCTATTATGCGAAAGGAGCATTTTCTAACCGTGATATTTTCAGCAATATCTGGCCACAACTAACAAATAAAATGATAAAAATTTCAGCTCAATATGCCTTAATTTACAAGAGTTAATACGACACACAAAGTATGAAATCTCGTGTGACATTTAGTGTGACAACTATATTTTCAAATTTTATTTAATGTCCCTTTCTTAATAAGAATAAGTAAAACTTTCGAATCATCTTTGGTAGTTTTATTCCCCACTGATAAGCTTTCATTCAAAACCAATCTGACAAATTTTGAATGCTTTGTTATATAGCAAAGGCGTTTTTAACCTCTTGAATCCCGCTGTCTTCAGACTGAAGACAAGCAGGACTGGCGAAATCGACCAAGTTTGACAAATGAAAATGATTGGTTGGAACTTTTACAGAAAATCAAACGAATTTTTCTGCTTCGGAAAATGCCAAAACTGTCCGGTGCTCCTCCAGCATTCTCGAGATATTCCTTATTCTAGTTCCAAATTATTGTAAAACTAGCGCCATCTGTGTTACATTTTTGTTAATATCTTCAGAATGCTGGAGGAGCACCAGGCAGTTTCGGCATCTTCCGAAGCAGAAAAATTCGTTTGATTTTCTGTAAAAGTTCCAACCAATCATTTTCATTTGTTAACTTTCGTCGATTTCGCCAGTCCTGCTTGTCTTCAGTCTGAAGACAGCGGGCTCCAAGAGGTTAAATCTCGTGTGACACCATATTGACCATTGACGGTACACCTGATATTCGGAAAAAAATATAACATAAACTGCGATGAAAGAACTAGCCAGTCTCATATCCATGATGTATACACTGTCCACTGTAAATGTCAAAAACTGTCAAAATTCAAATGACAAGAAACCAATTAGTGATGGGTCATTTTCTGTCCATAGGTGGCAGTAGAAATCAGCCATTTTAACCTTGTGTATGCAGTATCTCGGGATAGGCTAATGATAAATTCGTGATTTTTTGTGTGGTAGTGAGCATCAACTACGGCAGCATACTCCGAAATTTTCATAGAGATTGGCCAAGAGGAACTGAAGTTATTAAAGTTTTACATATGGAACTACGAACGGTACAATAAAGTTGCAATTCATCCATATATATCCCGGGTTTCCTAGTCTCTGTTTGCATACATTGCATTGAAAATTTTGAACATTTGCCACAAATATCTTTGAGAAAGTATCATCTAATGCTTTCTTTGATTGGAACTGAGAAAGAAATTTCATTAATGATCGTTTTTACCTGTGCCCGGTGGTCCATAAAGTAACAATCCACGTCCATATTTGACGTTCAATTTTCGATGTACATTGGATATATCAATATTGAGAAAAACATCAAGATTTCGAATTCGTTCATCATCTGTAGCTATTTTGGTTTCCAATTCACTTATTGGCGCTCTATGTTTGGACAATTGAGTTTTCGCTTCTAGGAGACGATCTTCAGCTTCTTTAAGATCTTTCTCATAACGTTCTATCTTTCGTTTTCTTTCATCTTGTTTATGGAATTCTTGTGTCTTATTTTGATTGACTTCAGCAGCGATATCTTTCTTTTGGGAACAAATATTCTCGACACCAAGATTAAAAGTTTTAACTTGATTTTCGTATTTTTTAACTTCTTCCTCAAGTTTATTTACTTGATTACGACGTTGGTTATTGAGTGTCAATAAATCTTCTCGTTCTTTAGTCCATTCAGCACGTTGTTGTTCGTGTGCATTCGCATCAACCATAGTATTTTGTAGACAGAATGTTGTCAAATATTCCTGTATTTTACTAAGAACATTTCCATCATCATCATACGTTGATCGTATTTCGCGAATAGCCCATTCAATAGCATGCCAATCAAGATAAGGAATAAATTCTAATGTATTAGTCACATCATGAAAATAGCGTCGTACTCGATGTATATCAGCGAGTAAACTATCATCGGAATCTGTATACGAATTATTTGATGGATCGAATGTGTGAGAAACAGTACTCAATTGAATATAATCACGTATCATTTGTTTAACCAAATGTTTAACTGCCGTTATTTTCTCCCAAGAATACTCATTCATCGCCGCATTTCGAAGATGTTCAATTGTGGCTATGCTCTCCTCTAATAAAATATAATAAGAAACCGATGGGAACCTAATACATTCGACTCAAAGAAAGCAAGATAGAGCTGGCATCTAAAGAATCGGATTCTATGTAGAAGGGTAGAGTAAGAATTTTATGTTTCTTTCTGAAATGCACTCTCTTGTATAAAATGTGTTCTATCAAGCAGGCATTCATCGAAGTTTCGAATAATGTCGATTCTTTCTCGGTCTCATTTTAACAGCTCAGAACTTATTCGAAGTTCGGAACGATCGCGAAAAAGAAATATATCAGAAGAATATTTCCGAGTGCTTCAATAGAAGTACAATTATAACTATAGTAGTTTTGACTTCTTGGTCTAATTTTGATTATGTGAAACTTCTCTAAAATTCGATTTTAAAATATCCTTTACTTTATAGAAAATCGCAAATTTGAAAAAAAAAGGCTTTCGTATTAGTTGGAGATGCCAAAAAGTGATTTTATTATTTGATGAATTAAAAAGATGCGTTGGATATCCGAACAATAACTGATGAACCAGAAAAAATGAAAATCTCCGTATTTTCTCAACATCTCCTCTAGTTTTCATAGATTCTGACTGAGCTTTTATCTTCTCAAAATATTCAGTAATTTAATCTCTGCAAAATCACATGGAAATAGATATTTTAGGGATGAAAGTAAAACAACGGCTATCATTTAAGTGGTCAGTAAAATAAATGAAATGGTCAGTAAAAGCATATATAAATGATCAGTAGAAATATTGAATTGTCAGTAGTATGACGGTCAGTACTTAATTAAAAAATGGTCAGTAATTAATCATAAAATGGTCAGTTTTCTATATACAAGTATCAGTAAAAATTTCAAATTTGATCAGTAAAAGTGCAGATTTTATTAGTAGAAGAAATAGCTTTATTCATATAAAGATTAATTTATATAAGAAAAATAAATTAAAATAAATAGAAAAAAACCAATGAGTAAATAAGAAGAAATCCAAAAGGTCATTATATGGAAATTCAAAGAATGAAAGCAAAAAAGAAAATGAAAATTCAATTATTATACTAGCAATATAGGTTTAGCCTTCACTAGTCTACCTCTGTTTTCTTTTCTCATTGATCGAGACGTTTTTTTTTGCTAGTGGTTTACAATATTTCAAATGAACAGACACATCTACAATGTGTTTGCATATGCAGTTCTTCAAAAAAACCTAAACAGTTGCATTTAATGCTTTCCAAGCTGAGCCATGTTTCATTTCCAAACACCAAATATTAAATGATTTTTGAATTGCATCAAAGTTGTCAATTTTTATATTTATATATTTATTTAAATCGACTTATGTAATCGATTGTAAATGACTAGCTCGAATACAATATTATTCTGAAGCATCATTTGGAAGGTCAACTAAGTTTTTTGTTGATTTAGCCCATTGATAGGATAAAGTCTACAATCTGAAGATATTGTTGATTCTGTAACAAATATTTTGCATTAATTGAAGAAGAGTTTCGTCCAGTTCACCAACTATCGACAATATTTGAAGCCATTGTCAAAAATCTCCATAAAACATGACATTCTCTAATTATTTCATCATTTTTGTTTCTTTTATTAATTGCCTCTAAGGCGCTGTCTGCACGGGTGAGGTGATAGTATAACACGCTTCGATGTTTATACTTACCATTTAAATTAATTTATTGACCTTTAAATATATTAACGAACCAGTTATTTTAATAACTGACCATTTAAATAATTTACTGATCATTCATTTTTTACTGACCATTCATTTATTCTACTGATCATTTCATTTATTTTACTGACCATAAATTATATTCCCTAAAACAACTTATGATAGTGATACTACGAACATGTGACATGAACAGTTTTAAAGCATAAAATACTTTTTATTTGTATTCACGTGTTCTCTGACCAAACTATATAGAAAAATGTCAACTTTGTAGTATTTCAAAACCTGTATTTTATTAGTATATTTAAGAGCTTTCGTTCATGAAGCATTTCTTCTTTTTCAAATTCAAAAACCACTTGTTTTTTATTTGAAATAAATAATCCTTGCGGAGCTCTATTTCAGTTCAATAAGGTTTTCTTGTGAAAGTTCTTTAACGGACTAATAAGATGAAACTTTTGAAGCTCCACAATATCAGCAGTGTAATTATTCTACATACTTCGATAGGAAAACATAAATACAGAATAACTGTACTTTGTGTTTAAAATCTGTTGATGTTGCATGTCTCGCAATATTTCTATAGTAACTGTTTTGCTTGTTTTTATCTAGATGAGAAACATTTGTATATGATTTTACAGAGAATTAAATGCTGAGATTTTTGAAAAAAAGTTCAGGCCGAATCTATAAAAACTAGAGAATATACGCATATCCTCATTCCTTAGGGTCCACTGGTTAGTTCTCATTTAGTTTAGATGCTTGATGAAAGGGACTCTAAACTACCGATATTCAAATCTTCTCTTTCACAAATATTCGATAGGTTTTGAGGGCTCAACAATGAGCCATCTTGAGGGTAAAAATATTTTTTATTTTACTTAAAGTCTGATCTATTCTGAAACTGTCCATCAAAACAATTCAAGATAGAGTTCTCGATCTATTGGAAAGTGGCAATCCAAGCGCTCGACTAGTTGTTAGTAAGAAATTTTATGAATAAATGAATATATACATTCAAAACAAAAACGCATATACTGACAGACGATTCATCCAAAAAGTATTCTGACATTCAAAAACCATCCCCGGGTCTCCTAACAAATTGTATGAAACTGCCAGGATGTGTTGACGCTGTAATGAAGAGGTTATGGTAAAATTGTCAGCTCTATACTGTGACGTTTGAGAGAGATATTCACCAAAGCAAGAGTAAAGAAAAAACATCGTTTGGCAATCCGAAATGCTTTGTGAACTTTCGTTCTATATATTGAATATTTTTTTCTTTGAAAAGCATGCCAGAACTTTTTATCTAACTCTTAATTTTTAAGCACAGTATATAGAACTGAAAATTTTAGCCTAGTTGTGCTTCATTCAGAGATAAATACATGTTTGTTTGGAAATAGAGATTTTCTTTCATATTTGTCATCAGTCAGCATTAACTAGATTGTATGTCTAGCATTTTTTTCACTTGTAGTTGATTATAAATAAGTTCATACCTTTTAAAGCTTTTTTCCAAAGAATTGCTTCTCCTTCATCACAGTTGTTTTGTCGACAGATCTTTTTGAGAAGATCATCAAGAGTGACGTCATTATCGTTGCTTGCAGTATTTGTTGATACATCTTTCATTTTCATTTCTTCTCGATGCACTTGAACTTTAGTCGTTGGACTTGTTTTCCACACTTTTGGAAATTCACTTCGATTGGGCTCATTACATTGATAGTCGATTTCAAGAAGATTAAGCAAATAATTGAAATTCCACGGTCCGAAAGCATCATTTTTTCGAATGAACAAATTAGGCCTATATATTGTGCGTGCACTTTGATTGCTCATATCGATCGGTCCACGAGTTGATATGAGTGCATATTGATGAAGTACTGAAACACATTGGCCATTTTCGCTGCAACGAATATGTTCGTTTGGTCGCATGAGTTCATCGACAAATGCTTGCAAATGTGCAGAGCTATGTTTTAATCGAATATTCAGTTGGATAGCATCAAGAATTACAGCTTCAGTTGAATCCGAAAATTGTTTCGCTGTACTGCCCACTGAACACATACCGATTCCAGTATCAGTAGTAGTAGTAGTAGTAGTCGTTTTAGAACTATTCTTACTCGGTTCGAACAGTTTCCATGCATACTCATCGTCATCACTCATTCCTATAGTCTATGACTAGGAAGTACAAAATTATCTAAAATTCTACAATTAAATACAATATTAGTTCAATACTTGTGAGGTGAGTTTCTTTTCTCAAGAATATTTCAAAACATGGAAATCATCCCTATTCTCAGTTGAGTTGTAAACTATGGTTTTTCTCTTGTATAATTATTCTTTCTTCTATAACAGGAGTTTTCTTTTGAAAATTTTCATTAAAATAATGAATATTTGTGTTTGTAATTAAATTTTATTGATTAAGCTAAAATGACTTGAAAATATCATCCATATTTAATATTTCTAGCATATAGGCGAGCTCTATCTAAGGAGTATCTATTAAGTTTCGATCCTTTTAAATCCATACTAGATTTTGAGCTTTCTACATCTCTTAGTTACAGCAATAATAGTAACGTAAAATTCATAGAAATTTTAAAACCTTTTCTTTTTGCATTGTTTGTCTAGAAGAAATATACGGTTATGATTATGCCTATTGTGAACTTCTTCTAATCGGAAAAATTATTCGTTCTACTAGATAATAGCCAAGGAAGAATGTAGTCAATACATACACTTCATTTATTATAAAGAAGTCAGCCACTATATATATAGGTGTATGAACAATACGATGAATCTGGTAATATATGAGTGTGCCAAAGGAAAATACCAAATAGAGAATAGAAGAAAATATATCAATGAATAGAAAGTAAAAGAAAAGAATTGGAAAATACATATGACAGAAAAAGAAAGAAAATATGCGTCATGGAACAACACGTGGAAAATTCCAATATATAGAAGAGAACGTATCGAAAGTCAAAGATGACAACAGATGATAATATGATTCCTTAACACTGTGCTCTTCAGATTGATATATCACTTTTTTCAATCGACTTAGTTTTTTCTTTCATTTTAAAAGACGAACAATGGCTTGTTTAAAACATAAAAATTATCTGTCCACCCAACTGCTCGTACCACTCATTCGTACACTTCACTTTCTTTTCGGGTTTCATCCATCAAACATAAACGGATCGTACCATTTGTCTCAGGTGATAATTGCATGAATAAATGGTAGTAAGACACAAGAGTGATTCATAAAAAAAGTTCTTCGGAGAATAGCAATGATCAGTTGACTATAAATTATTCGATTTCGAATCTTTCTAGAAACTCATTCAAAAACTTCATATGAGTTTTGCATTAGTTTTATTGAAGTGTCTATAGGAGGTAGAAATGTAGAATAGATCTAGACATATGTGATGTACCAACGTATTCTAGTCAACAAATATATAAAAGAAGAATATTATTTGAGAAGATCAAAACTTATTAAACACACTTTGTCTCGTTCGGGAGATAAATGAGCTCTCTCTATTCAATGATATTACTCTTCTATCATATGATAATAGACGATTTCACCTTCGAGTATAGTTCTTTTCAGTTGAGAACTATCTGAAAATAGTCACTAGTAGATATTGGACAAATGAAACCTCTCGAGCATTGGCGTTCAGTAACTACTTTTCTTTCCAACGAGCTACTAAAACTATACGCGCCGAGCTTCTCCGCAATTTTAATCTGTGAGTCTTGTGAAAGCTTCAGACATGTAATAATGAGTGAACTATTTGGAATAAATTGACGTCAAAATTTAATTTTTATGTGTAAAAATAAGCTTCGCATAGAGTGTTGACTAGATGAAACTATCAAGCTACGTAAAAAGTACAATACTGAATTTATGTTGATGTTATAGACAAGTTAAAGTGAGGTTTTTCAAAATACTTTTGTTTTCTTTTTACAGAAAAACAACGTTTCAGAATCTTAGATTTGAGGAACTATGATTTATTGACAGGAAACAAAAAGAATCACTTCAGACTATTTTTGACAACATATGAAGTGTTTCAGAAGTTTTGTAACAATTTTGAGATTCGTCGTTCTCGTGTTCAACAATAGCAAACTTCTTCAAACTTTGGTAGATTATTATACATATCAACTACTACATAACTATAAAGTTTTGAAGTCTATAGCTTTTATTATGTATGAGAACCAGTAACAAAATTGTCATGTAAGATATTTGGTGTTTCATTATGACAATAAATAACACGAATATCGATAATTTCAAGTAGTTTGCTTTTGGTGAACGCGAGAACGATGAATTTCAAAATTATTACAGAACTTTTAGGGCACCGCTCATAGATATCGTCAATGAATTAAGGCTCATTAAAATAATAAATAAAAATGAGATAGACACAGCAAAATGAATCAAGAAGATTACTGACTAACAAACACACTTATCAATCGATTGTCGTGATCGATTTCATATTTGTATCAATTGTACCTAATATTCACTACAACGAAATGAATAAAATCCAATCTATGGAGAAAATTTTGTGTCGCAGACCCATTGATTTCACTTGGTATTGTGTATATAGTAGGTTGAAGTATGAGTGAAGTGTGGAGCTTTCGATTTTATCCTCCGGGATTCCTTAGAAGAATCAAAGTAAGTCTATAGGACTACAGATACTATATTATCTTTTTACACTAATGAAATGCTCGTCAGACATAAGAATTATGAAGTAACTACGGATATACTCTACGTCTCAAAATAGACTCACTTTGTTATTTCTTTTATTTCTGCGCAAGACAAGGTAATAATCATACGAAATGAGAATAAATAGTATATAATATATTACAATGATCAAGAGTGATTTGATAGAATATATCAGGTGTATTTTGATGAATATTCATTTAAAAAAAAATATTCTGATGGATGTTACCTTTTCGAAATAGTCATTAACATTAGTGACACTGCTTTGATATGTGAAAAAAACAACCCTGTCTGTCCTTTATCGTTAGCGGTTCCAACACTGTGTGCTTATTTTCTCACAAAAGTGTTCTTTTTTTACATTTGTCACAAGGCAAACTGTATTCATTTTCTATTCGTAAAAAAAAAACAGCCAAAAATCAGAGTAAAATTGGTTTTTTCCATAATAATCATAAAAACTCAATTAGCTATGTCATATTTTGATTAAGAATCAACAAAATAATAAATTAAGATAGATTTTTTTGCGCAAAAACCAATCAAAGCCGTTTTTTCTTGATTGCAAGAATAATTTTTTTTTAAAGTCGTTTCGTTAACAGTAGTATAAATAATGGATTGAAAACCGAATCGATTTCAATCGTATAAGAAGGTTATTAAATTGTTTTTTGTTTGAAGTTCTTGACTCATATAAAAAAAATCAGGTTAAAATGCATTAGAGCTTGTGTCAGAATTCATTAAAATCATACACTTTTCTGTCGTCATAACTATGTTATTCGATTTTTCTGAAATTATCTGAAAAAATCAGTTAGATATGGTACTTTTAGATTAAATTCAATACTGAAACAATTGATAAAAGAGTTTCAACTTTACTATATTTTGGCAACTTGAGTTTAATGACAATTTGTAAACACAAGGAATCGAAATAATCTTGGAAAATTGAAGATTTCGTATTCGAATATTGAGAGAGCCACTTATCTTCAATACGTACGATTAAAAGATAGCAGAAAATTACAATAAACTGACAGGTAATCATGAAAAAAAAACCGGAAAAAATCTGATTATATGAGATTTTTTGTTATTAAAAAGCAGAGGTGCAGAATCTTCCAAAAATCCAAAAATTTCCCCCCACGCAAAAAAGTTTTTTGAAAAATTTCCCCACTGTATTTTTTTTTGGCCAGCGGGTTTTTCCAAAATTTCCCTATTATTTGAGTTTTTCAAAAAATTTCCCTCCCCGCGCGGGGGCGCATGAGGAAGATTCTGCACCTCTGTTAAAAAGTGATTATAATCACATTATTAAAATCTAAATCTAATTAGATTTACAATAATAAAAAATCAATTATAACCGATTGTTTGGAAAAATCTATTAAAACTGATCAAACTTGGATTATTAGTCTCATTAGAATCGATTTTTAATCACAAAATACATGTTTAGTCATATGAAATTCTCGTTCAATCTGATTGACAAATGCTTCTGTACGTACCAAAGTGTAATATAAAAGACAACTAAATCGAACCTCGTCTAGTAACAGTGTGAGAAATCTTACTGAAAAAAAAGAAATAACTCGCCTACCGTATCTTGATGTTAAGATGAGGAATGGAAGTTGATATTGAGATTTTAGTAATATAGCAAAGCTCAAGATAATGATAAGAGGTGACGAGAAAAAAATAGAATAATTGCAAGTTAAACAAGTTCATTAATCATTTATTTATTTTACATTAAAAATACCGTGAAGCTTTTAATCTCTTTCAAAAGGACATTTTCAATACTAAATGATAATAAAAAAAAATATATTGATGTCGTCGATATGAAATATTCAGAACAGAATGAAAAGCAAAAAATAAAAAAAAAACAATCGTCTTAGATGTTATCTGTATATTTCTTTCTTATCATATGATTATTGAAAATAATCTTTTCAAAGAGGACAAAAGCTTCACTAGACTTTTTGTGTATAATAAATGAAAGATTAATGAACAAGTTTGTCTTGTAATGAGTTTATTTACTTATATTTCATTCAATAATATGACTATTAAGAAAATAGAAGTAAAATTATGAACAATACGAATAACCGATGTCAATAACTGGGAAAAAACAATATCAATAGCAAGAGAAATAATCCATATCAATCATTGGGTAAAAACATTGAGAACAACTTATTGAGGCAATAAACCACCGGTATGAGTCAGAGAGAACGTAAAAGAGCAATTGACAGGGGGAAGAAAGAGACCAATGATCCATACTATAATAGTAAGCCGTAAGAGTGACCTCTTTTGATGTTAACAAATAATGACAATACCGTTGTAAACTTATGCGTGATTGATACGAAATTAATGCATATGATGGGTACTTGTATGTATATGCTTTTTTATTAGTTCAGCTCATTCTTGATTTCACGCTAGATTCTGTCCTTTTTGTGACTTTAGTGCCGTTAGTTTTTCACATTTAAATTATATTTTGACAGCAAAAAGAAAAAAAATATTGTAATTAATTTAGATGAAAGAAAACAAGGTTCATGAAAATTTTCCTATAACTATTATTGTAAGACATGACAAGTGAAATAATATGAATATATTTAAAAAAACTATCATTTTTTCGCCTAATCAAATAAATAAATCTGTTTAAAAAATTGAAGAAGTGATTCACAAGAAATTCATTCACTCATCGTCATTGTACAATTTGTCGAGAAGATTTCGCAAAGACAAAAAAATCAATGAAACTTATGTAAATTAATTTGCGTAACTCACTGAACTAGTCAATTCCAACTTGAAAGACATAAGTGTCTATTGAATGTTCAAAAAGATTTTTTTTTATAATTTTCTTTTCAGGTTAGATTTCTTTAATAAGTTCTCATTAGAACGCAAACAATTATCTATTCATCTCGGATACAGGGCAGGTGAAGATTAAAAAATTGATTTTTACTGTTGATTACTATTACAATATATCGTTTAACTGATTTTAATTTCTTTTTTTTCCCCCGCTAAAATTTTGACACTAAACAAAATTACAATCAATAGTCTCAATTTTTTCGATTGTGATCTAAAAACAAAAACATGAGACAATTTTTTTTCATTTTCCTTAATATATAATTCTCTTTTATGATATGAGAATTTTCGATTAAACTTTGATCATTTTATTCATTCAATGTAATCAACCACCATATAAAATAAAAGCATTATAAAACTAATATTTAATGCAAAAAAGAAGAAAAAAAAAATTATGTCAATATGTCACGCGAGATTATAACGTGTATAATATTTCATTGCTAAGGTCAAAGTAAATATCTTCTTTATTAATTTAGTTCACATTTTATATTCTATCAAAATTACTGTGAACTAACTTGCTCATTGTGTCTAACGGAAAGTATATTGTACAGATGATGTTGTATCATGAAATTTCATTGATTTTTCTAAAACATGATTCAATTCAAAATTATAAGAACAAGGCATTTTTGATTTTTCTGAAAAATTAAACACAATTAACAATATCATTTGAAAGAACATAAAAATTTAAACAAGAAAACAGCGAAGTTTTAATACATTTCGGTTTTTATGATGCTTGTAAAATTGCAAGTATTACAAATGTCTTCTCTGACTTGAAAATCACGATGTTCGATTTTTAAAAAACATCCTTACATAGTTCAACTGTATTCAATATCAGATAAAATAGCAGACCTTATTATTGACGATCGTTTCAAAGTACTATCCATTTCAAAATATGATGTGCTTCACTGTTTTTTGAATAACTAATGATCGGAACATCATAGAAATCTGCAATTTTGATCATTCAAGAGAAAACTCGCGGTCATTGAAATTCGATTAGTGAGTAACTGATTAATCTGGCGAGTTCTTGTTGAAGATTTTCGAAAACGATATTCTGAAGTTATTTCTCTTTCAATCTATTTAATTGATCTGGCACTGTTGTCTCAATACATCTGACATTATGCAATCGGTTTTCAAGTAATGAAGAAGTCGACATTTTGAAAATATTAAGATAGCAGTGTCAGATGATTTCGAGTCTAAAAACAGGAAATTGAGAATCCTCAGAAAAGTTGATATATTTCAATGGCTGTGGATCTTCTCTCTTGAGAATATATTTTAAGAAAATTGAAGTTTTAATTACAAAAATTATGTTTTTGTGACATATGATAATTCTGAAAGCTCCAATGTACGATTTACAAGATAATTGCACATAATATATCATTCTCGTGAAAAAGTAAAAATAGAGATGCATAATCTTTCATTCTGGATTAAACTACAAAATTTTTGATAATTATTGAATTTTCTCTAAATTACAATGATTTTCTTTATTAACTTCAGTTGTATTTAACACCCGAAAAGGGATCGAAGATTTTTGCTATATTCTTCTAACGAAAAACCTTCCTTAGAAAAAAAAAATATTTTTTAATATGAATCAATCAATTTTCTATTACAAAACAAAGTCATACTTCTAACTTACACGACAAGAAAAAAAAAGAAAAAATAATATTCTACAGGAATGAATTTTGTTTAAAGATAAATATGTGCAGAATACTAATATCAGACAAAGAAAAAATTTTCAAGCATAAAATTCTTTTGATGCTACTCTTGAATATGCATGTGTTGGTGATTTGCTTGGTCCTTCTTCTAATGCATATGAACCTTCATCTTTTTTACGCATTCGATAAATTATAAACATAACAAGAAGAATAGCTGACACCATACCAATACTTATTCCACCAATAATACCTAAATTATAAATGTTTATTTATTTTATTAAATATTAATTTCTATTTACCAATAAGAATAGCTGGTCTAGAAAATAGAATACGCAAAATATGTGAAGAAACAACTGGCATTTGAGATGTTGATTGAGAAATAAAAGATTGTTTATTATTAGAATCGATTATTGGATGTTTAGATACAGGTCGATTACCAGGTTTTGTATTAGCAAACATATAATTTTTTACATCATCACTATCATCTTGATAAGAACCTATTTCATCATCATATTCATTGAATTGTGTTTCTTCATTCAAATGTGATGTTATACTATTATTTAATTTTAATTGAGGATCAGTTCTTGAAGGTGAATCCATTCTAAAATCTTCCTCTTCTTCTTCTTCATCATCATCATCATAGATATTTTCTGCATCTAAGATGAAAAAAAATAAACAACAAAAAAAAACAATTGTTTTCTTTTATTCATACTATTTTCAATTTCATTTTCATAAATATTATTATCATCATTATTATTTAAAATTGTTAATATTGTTGTTGTTGTTGTTGTTACTGTTATTGTTGAACGAGAATTAGATATATCTGTTGGTATAAACTAAGAAGAAGAAAAAGGATAAGTGATGTTATCTCTAGAGATGTACAATAATTATAGTTATGTGTTTGAATATAACTTATTTCGATTCTGTTTTTTTGTTTTTTCATCTTGTTTAATCTCCCGAGGGTATTCAATAGATTTATAACATCGATTTATACTTTTGATAAAAAGAATGATCAATCAATTTTTTTTGAGAGAAACTATAATAGCAATTTAGAACTATGATTACAAAAAGTTCACAAGAAATTATTCTTTGAAGGTCAACTGCTAATTAAATTTAACTCAATCAAATTAACGGATCATAATTTAAACGTCTATGGAAAGAAAATAATTAATAAAAAAACGTACTTGATTTGATTGAGCAATAGCTAATATTGAATTTTGTATAAGAAGGATAAATACTGTCAACATATATAAAAAATGATATAAATTTTGATCATGATAATAAATATTTGCCATTATAATATTTGTCAGTTGAATAAAATAAGAAATTCTTATCTCTGGATGATGTCACGATTATTCGAGCATAAGAAGCAAATGAAATCCATTAGTAATAATAATACTAGTTTTCGTTGTTTGTAAAGAAGAAAACAGGAAAAAAAGAAAATGAGTATTGTTATGTAGAAATGTCGCTCACTCGATATCTATCTAAAGAGAAGAAGAAGAAAAAAATATATATTTATTAGATAGAATCAGGAAAAAACACATCTTCTTTGTTAATTTCTAGTCGCAAATAAAAAAAAAGCAGAAAAATCATTATAGTTACTAAACAAAACAAAAAAAGAATGTCGTGACAACAATTCTATTCAATACATTTATTCACATTTTATCTACTCGTTTTATTTATTTAATGATCGTAATTTCATTTATTTGACACTTACTAACATTCAATTCTTAAGTTAATTGTACATTTACAAAAAAACAAAATTATTCGTTTTACATACTGTCGACATAACCCTTTCGATGAACATCAAGTCAAACAAGATGACATATGTTTTTCTTTTTACTGAGACTTTTTATAATACTGACTAGTACGAAAGAGAAAAAAAAATGCATTGTTCACCGTTGGTGCTTGTTCACTTAACATCCTTTATTAAAAAAAAAAGAAAAAGAAGAGAATCGGACAATGTTACATCATCTATCTGTGCAATTTGAGAAAGAAGAAAAATTGAACAAGCATACATGATAGAATAAGAGCAAAAGAGAAAATGTCAACTGAATAGATAGACAAATGTGCTCTTGTATGTATGAGTATGGCAAAATAGTTGCATCATACCATCATTTAGTTCGTCTTTTTTTTTCTTCTAGTCACTTGTTACTAGTTAGAGAATTCTAGATTTTCTTTGTCATATTAGTCAAACAAGAATTAATCAATATACTGCTATGATAATAGTTTCTTATTTGTAATATAATATATGTAAAGAAAAACTTCATATTCTCTTCTTTCATGTAATGCATAAAAATAAAGATGATCTATATTGATAATAAAACAAAAAGCATTCATGCATTAATAGATAGAAGATTATAAAGGTAGAAACAAAACATGAATCTTTACTTTAATGTAACAATCAATAGTAAAAAAAAAAAACATTTCATTTAATAACATGTTAATGGTAAAATGCTGTTTAGTATAACTAGATAATTCTTTCTTTTCTTCATAATACATCTTAATATTTATCTCATTATACAACTTAGGAAAAAAAAAAAGATCAATCAATTTATATGCATACATTCTTGTTTACAATCGGCTACTAACTATTAACATTTTTCAATTTTCTGAATGATATGTCATGCAAACAGTTTCATCTCCGTTTTTTTTTTCTATGACTGATGTTAGTCTTCTTTAACTCCCTTTTCTTATATGTTCGTCAGATTCTAGTGTCGATGAGAGTGTTTTTCTAGCATGAATTGTTTCCTTACGGATATTATTAATGTAGACGCACGATGAAGAGTGTTGTCATGCTTTCATTTCTCTATCTGAGTACATTCGATTTATGAGAAATCGAGAAAAACTTAATAGTTATTATTGTTGTATAAAGTTGTTAGAACATGTCATTTATGATGATACTCACCAGAGGGTTATAATAATTATTGACTGTTGACCGACTAGTATCCGTTGTATATATATAGAGAGAGAAAGAGAGAGCAAGTGAGATTAAATAAAATGGTCCGTTTGCTCTCTTAATGTGTCAAGAGTTCAGTCAAGCATCGCATGGAACATAGTAAAAATTCAATATATTTTTAAAAAATTTGATCGATGGTACGCGTGCCTTGATTATTATGATAATAAAATGCATAACAATCATGATGGGAGACCAATCATTGAACATTATGCTCTCTTTAATATTCATTTTTTTTTGCTTGTTGCATATGTCTGTTCGACAATCATGTCTAGACACAATGAAGGAGTGCAGTGTCATACAGATAGATGTGTGTAGTATAAGAAAAGCTAATGAATATGATGATTGTTTATAATTCATCGATGATGAACAATTACCCAGTGTATATATATATACAAAATGAAAATGACGAGAGACTAGAAAAAATAATAATTTATCGAAATGTCATATAAATAAAAAAAATCTATAAATTTTTTCTAATCCATTTGTTTGTATAATAACAATCAAATAAAAAAAACCAAAACTTCTCGTCATAACATTGATCAATAACTATATTCACTTAGATTACACAATAGAAGCATTTTTAATGACAAATAACAATGATATGACTAGTTTCTTTTTTTATCAATAGAAAAAGACCAATAAATAATAATGTCTCATTCAATATGATCATTACTTTATAATGTGTTAAATTGGATGTGAAAAAGAAAAAATGCAGAAGCCAGCTGTCAAACGACATATAAAACCATACAGACATACTTCACTAATTTTTTTTTTTCTTGAAAAGAGACAAAGAAATACATTTGTTTAATAAAAATGATCGTAATTATCATAATAGAAGAAAATGAACAGTACCAGAAAAAAAACCTCATGATATGAAAATTTAAATGAAATTTGTGACTAGACAGATGTTTTAGATATTGAACTATAAATAAATAATTATTAACCTTTCAGTATTATTACCAACATCATTAATAGTTTGATTCAAACAATAATAAGCGCTTATTAACGTTCAATATCTCGTTGAAGAGTTACACAATGCTACTTGATAGACTATTAAATCAAGAATTGAATGTTAAATGTCATTGAATTTCTATGCTTCAAATAATAATCTACTTCAATAAAACTGAACGGATATTTTCAATTTAGTCTATTAGATAAAACCTACACAATAGTTTATAGATATCTGAATAGATCTATTTTTTATGTGGTTTGGGTACTTCTTATTTTTTTTTCTCTTCCATACTAATATGATGATGATATTTAAATAGAAGCAAAAAAAAAACAATATTTTTTTAAAGAAAACAAGGAAGTCATGTAGACAGAAAATAACATCGTTCTACGAAATATTTATTAATTCAATACAACAAATAGATAAACTAAATAAAAAAATAGAACAATGAATCAGATTGTGTCATGTCGAAATTATTGAGATTTGAGCTGTATTCGGCTAATAATCTTTGTTTTTTCCTCAGCCAATTTGTTTATATATTATTCATTTTCAAACATCCTACTGTTACATAAAGTTGCAGGTCTTTAACTCATACTGTGACTGAATTATCGAAGATAGATTACCAAAAAAAAAGGGTCATTGTTTGCTGACATGTGCACAGAAAAGTATGTCATTAGTCCGTTTTATACAACGTTTGACGCTCTATCAAAACATATAACTAATTTCTAAAAAACAAAACTATTCTACTCACTTTGTAGAATGATGATTTTTCAGTGAATAAAGCTAATTATATTACTGAATTTAGAAGAAATTAAATTATGTAAAGTATGTTTCTCTTAATATTTAGTGAAGTATTATGTGATACTTATATAATCTGTTAAGAAAACCGAAATTCCTTTTTGTTGTAAATTTTAGAAAAAAAAACAGATGAACGATGATAGTCTATGTGAACCTGTACTGTTTTATATTATTAATATTCTTTCCTTTTATGAATTACATATGGTTCTTTGTGCATTGTAAATTTTAGGTATAATCGAATTACGGCCTTGTTTATTCTTATAGAAAAAAAGATTATTTCAAACATAAGTAATACGTAAATAAACTAGTGAATCAACAATTTACCAACAAAAGTCTATTTAATGTATGCATCTTTTGTTTTCAAAATTCTATTCAACCAATTTGTAGACATGGCGAATTCACATATGTACATAATAATCTAAAATATTGAGATCAAGACTGTTTGATCAAATGTATAACAATTCTCTTCCGACCATGTCAATGATTTAATATGTGTATTCATTACAAATTGTGGAACTTTTCACGCGGCGTCTTGTAATGAACTGTTGGGCGTCTTTCAATCTCATGTTAAGGATTCGTGCGTATGACCTACTAAAACAGAGTTATGACTGTTTGAATGAAATTTTTACTGAGAGCAAAGTATTTCCAGAAAATATAAAACAACGAGTTTCGATCTGAAATTTTCATGATTATCAAATGTACCTATAGGAAAAATTTCATGTTGAAACTCTATGTTTTAGATCACGGGAACGAGTTCTTTTAAACTTGTCTTAATATCATTAAGACCTAATTGTAACTATTATAATATGAATTCGAAGTAGAAACCATAGCATCATAGATTTTCTTTTAACGAGTATTGAATATCAACTATATGATCTTTCAAAGCGGTACGATAATTTTTTTTTGTATGGTGAGCAGAATACTAAATTAGAAGTCGAATGTTGACATTTGATTTAAGATAGTCTATTGAATCTGAATCAATAAAAATAAAGTTAAAATAACTTTGTTTGTCAGATCATATTAATATTTTTCCTCATTGATTTAATCGGTACAGGTCTGTGGATATCATCATTCAAACAAAGTTTTATTAATGAAAAATCGTTTGATATATTTTTTCAAAATATGAAGTTTGAAGTTAGATTCGAACCAATCTATTTTTATACTTATACCATTCAATTATTTTATCGATTATTCTAGTACAAGTATCTACAATTGAACAAACTTATGTATTATATTATGAAAGAAAAATGCTGAATTAATAAATATTCATCATAGTATTCTGTCAATTCATTTAGGAAATAATAGCAAAATTATTACTATTTCAAATATATTTTTATTGATTATCACTCTTGAAATAAAAAAAAAGAAAAAAACTCATGATGAAAAACAAAATATATCTAAGCTTTATTAACTAAATCTTCTATTGCTATTGTTTGAAAATCATTATATAAATTAACTAATGCACCTGTATTAACATTTGTATCAGCAGCAATTATAAAAACTAATGGTGGAACATTATATGTTATTATTTGACGTGCTGACCAATATGCAATAACAGTTTTTAATTTTTTTAAATTCATTCGTGAACTTTGATCTTGTAATGTTTGTGCTGATGGTGCAATTGTTCGTAAATCAAGTTGATCAACAATTTCAGCTGTAGGTAATTTTAATATTGGTTGACCATCTTTATCAAGTACAAGTATAGCTTCAATTCCATCAATATGAGCAAATAAACGTGGAAGTGTCATTTGATTTATATGAATAAATGAAAAATAAAAAAACCTAGAAAAAAAGAAAACAATATTGTAAGTAGAAAAAAAATGAGAAGATAGATAAGATGAATATTTATTCGATTGATTGGATTACTAGAAGAATACAAATCGAGAGAATGTGCTTTAGATGTCGCTACTCATAAGAACAAAAGTTCACATGTATAGTGAAAGATATGTAAGTGTATTTCAAACTAAAAAGAATCTTAGTAAAAAAAAAAGGTTCAAGGTATTATTATCTTCACATATAAGGAGAATTGACCGAAAAATGTTGACTTTTATGAAATATTTTAGAATTTGTTTTT
>CAJNOP010000479.1:25464-66555 GCA_905250075.1 Rotaria sp. Silwood1
TTCTTTACAGTGTTGGAGGCAGCGACATAGTTTCTTAATTGATTTAGTTCATTTGAGATATCTTTGACATGTTCATGGTGAGGTCCGTAAATGGTGCGAAAGATTTCCAAACTTTGATTGAAATATTTAGTTGCTTCTTTATCATTCTTCATCGCTTTATAGAGACGCGCTAAACCACGCAATGAAACAGCTAATTCCTTGTTGTTTGACGATAGAGTAGCACGTTGAAAATCAACTAATTTCAGTTGATAAACTAAGGCTTGATCGTACATATTGTTCTTCCAGAAGAAATTTACCATGGCTGACAGACATACTTGATTGGCTTCCAAATGTGAATGTCGTTCGAGTACTGCGAAGGCCTGCTTATAGTATTCGTGTGCTTTGTGAAAATCACTATCTTCCAATACTGTCGCTAACGACACTAAAGTGTGAGCATATCTTGGATGGTTAGCATAGTCGTTTCCTAACAAATCTGGCAGCATGGTCAGTTTCTCGTCACATAATTTTCTAGCTTCACTGCTGTTACCTTTCTTTTTCAGCGTGCTAATGATCCAATCAAAATGCAGGGCGAGATACGGATGATCGACCGAAAGACATTGCTCTTCCATTTCCAATTGTCGTTGGTAATAATCGATTGCTTGATCCCAATTTCCCATCTTCTCATAAACATTACCGATATCGCCATAGCAGACCGCGATATTGGGATGAGGAATGTCAGACAAGAGGCGTCGATACATAGTCAATGCACGATCGCAATAATTCATGGCATTGCTCCAATCTTTTTTATCGCGATATATAAGAGCAATATTTCGAATTGTATTTGCTTTTTGCAGATGATCATCGAGACAATTCTTTTCTTGAATATCTAGAGCTTGTTGATAAAAACCGAGAGCCTGATCAAAATCCTCTCGATGATGATAGATACTTCCAATGTTTGACAAAGCATCGGCAAGACGAGGATGATCAGCAGGTAAAAGCTCTTGATATATTTCATAAGCACGAGTGAAATAGTCCAGTGCTATATCGAAATTACCTTTGTCTTTGTGTACACCACCTAAATTCCTCAACGTATTAGCATGATGAAGATGCTTACCACTGGACACTTCATTTTCGTATTTAGTTAATGACTGTTGATAGTAATCGAGAGCGCGATCTAGATCACCCTTATGTCTGTAGATCACACCCATACTATTCAAACAGGCAGCAAGACGATGGGGAACGATAGGTTTTTGTTGCTGTCGAATATGTAATGCGCGTTCGGAATATTGTAGTGCCAAATCATAGTCACCTTTTTCATCATAGACATGGCTGAATTCCAAGTTGACTGATGCCATGTCCGGATGATCAACTGGTAACGTATCAAGAAGCATCTTGAAATAATTTTCTGCCTGAGTCAATTGACCAAATTCACTCCAGAGAAGTCGACCAAAATAAACCAATGGACTCGAATAGTCGATTTCGATTTGAAGCCATTTAACATACTCGTTTACTTTTTGTGCACCTTGATCACTAGCAACTAGTTGTACTTTCCAAGCATCATGTGTCGAATCGGTGTTCACGGAGACGATCTGAAATACGGTATTGAGACTGAAGAGAACTTCTCGTTCCCAAGGCATCGATCCCATAGAAGATATATCGGCACAAATGACACCAAGTATGGACGGATCGGCTTGAATCTCGAACAAAACTCTTTCGTTAGTCGAATTGGATTTTGTTAAAAAGCCAAACGCGATGTTTATATCACGTGACGTTGAGAAAAATCCATTCGTGGAAATTAATCCACCGATACTATGCTGTAGTTTATGAAATTCTTCTTTGTGCATCATTTGTCCACGATAGACAGTAAGATGACCTTCATTCTTTATCTTTTCGCTTTCTCGTTCGAGTTCGGCACAAAGATCAATAATGAAAAAACGAAATGAATAGAGAAGTTGAATATCTTCCGTACGTAAAGCTTGATTGAGAAGTTTATAGAGAAAACATTCATCGGTATACCAATTAATAGCTCGATCACTTGTATAAGTTGTTCGAAATTGTTCAATTTTCGCTAATTCTGTTTGATTATTTTGATAATATTCAGCGCATTGATCAAGCATTTCATGCATCGTACGATCATCGTGTGGCATTTGTTTGAGAACATAAATTAACATCTGATGCCAAAGAAATGAAGCTGATTCTTTTGTTAAATCTCGTGTGGACTTTTGGTTTTGATTGAATAGACTGAAGTCCAATGTAATTCTTTCAAATCGCTGTAATCTTTCACGAAGGCATTGCAGAAGAATCTGTTTATCGGAGACGATATCGATGATTTTCGGATATTTTTCACTAAGGCTGGTCGATTGTCCTTGATCATCAAAGATGAAAATGCCAATCACGACTCTGAGATCATGGATCGATTGAAGAAGTTCTGTGGCAAATGAATTCGAAACAACAATGAGAATCTGTTCATTAAATATCTCTTTGATTGTATCAATACATTGTTGTGAGTTTGTGTAGAATTGTGCGGCTGGATTCATTGCCAATATCGCCGGTTCAATGTCATTTAACTGTTGAGGGTCGCTCAAAACTATCAAGCGAATACCCTCCTTATTTGAGATAACTTGCTTCGAATCTCGATGCAAAACAAGAGTCATCTTTGCTCAACACGTGCCAATGAAGAATAAGTTTGTAGAGAAATGTTTTTATACTGTCGCCTGTTCTTTTACCTATAAACACAAAAAAAATGTGATGTGAAAAGAGTTACTTTTTATTTTCTTCCTCGCTTGACAACATGTGTGAGAAAGAGAACTGAAAAGTTAAAATAAAGAAAAAAAGAAACTCTTAAAATCAGAAGAGTCGTCAAAGAGAAAGAAGATTGACCATGAAAAAAAAAATCTGCAGAACACAGCGTTTCTATGCCAACTGTTAGAAAAAGCGCTTTATTTGATTTTAAACCTATTGTTTTTTTATTTACAACACGTGATATTTATATATAGCATGATACCAAGGTACAAACTCTGTTAAATTTTTTCCATGTAATGATTAATTATACACTGCTGTTTTAAAATTCTTAACAATACTACTAGTGATCCACTGTGGATGTGGTTGTATGCTTGTATGTGTGAGTATGCATGCGAATGAAGAGAAAATAATTTCATGTCAGCCTCATCATTCGAAATTTACAATGAGTCTACACTTGATTAGACAGCTTCATCTAAGCACTTATTAGAAAATAATTCTGACGCAAGGGAATATAATATGCAGGAGGGATCTGAGGAAGCTATAGGAGAAACTGACATACATACGAACTTCTAACAAGAAGCAAAAGAAAATTATGAATAAATAAGACAAGAAGGGGTGTAGGTGCATGATGTGAAGTGCGTCTCGTGTTGATCTACATCTACTCACTCTTACCCTCACTTAAACTCACATCTACACTCTACTAAAGAAATTCCATCGTGAAGTATTTCTATGAAATGAATGTGAATATTAAATGAACCTGTGCTCAGAATGAGTGTATTCGGTGGCGTTCGTTGAATGCTGTCAGGAAATATGGTTTTTGTTGCAAAAATTGAGCAACATAAGCGAGTTTCGTTACGATGTTTCACAAAAATGATTAGAAAAATCATGCGTACTTTTCTTTTGCTAAAAAAATCGTTGTGTCCTGCTTATGAGCAAAAGCTGACCATGAGTTTAAGAGTGATATAATGTCTCCAAAAGATTCGCTTGTTTGACAAAAGCCAATGAATATTCGCAACAGCACATCTTTATTTCTATAATGAACATGTGAAGTTACATGTCAATGAAACTTATTTCATATATCTATCGACTTTTTTGTTTTGTGATCCACATAGATCAGTCAAAATTCAAAATTTTGTTAATAGAAGAATTTGCAAACATAGGGTCATATTTTGACATCAATAAAGAATTCTAGGATGAAAGAAACACACTATGAACCATTATTGACCAAATAACAGAGTATTTCTCGAAGTTCAAAAAAAAATGTAGGAATGATAATATATTTGATAAATGTGATGAAAACAATATTTCTTAAAAAATAATCACTCATATTTCATAAAATATGCATTTTATATCAGAAATAGAGTTTCTTCAACGAGAATTGCATACGTTAAAAAAAAGCTGTTTTAAGGAATTTACCTGTACTATAAAATCTAATATAATTTATGAGTGCAAAAATCATAAATTAAAAACAAAATGAAAAATTAAACAAATCATTAAAAAATGATGAGAACCATCGTTCATTTTTATTTAATACTACTTACGAGGGAAGGTCATCAACTGTTCAATCGCCTTTGAGTCAGAACTATGTGCATCATGTAGGTCCTAATGAGCTATGAATACCCTGAAAAGAGTTCGGGCGGCTAGCCCATTACTGTCGAGATACTGCATTTTTACGATATTGTTAAGCAGAACGCCGTGGTCCCCCTCAGGAGCACCAAAAAAACTGAGTTTTGAATTTTGACTTGAAGTTCGGCACAGAAACAGATCTCAATGAGAGTGGCTTATTTTGAAAGTTTCAGATCTTTTGGTTGCCCCTATTCTGAAATAAGCACATCGGAACCTGTCGAGGGTATACGAGCAGTGTAAAAACACCCTTTTTAGCTGTATCTTAGGATAGGAACAACCAAAAGGCCTGAAACTTTCACAATAAACTACTCTCACTGAGGTCTGTTTCTGTACAAAGTTTCAAGACAAAACTCGAAACTCAGTTTTTCTGGTTCCTGAGGGGGACTACGGCATTGTGCTTAGTTAAAAATACCATAAAAATGCATTATCTCGACAATAATAAGCTAGCCGCCCGAACTCTTTTCAGGGTATTCATAGCTCATTAGGACCTACATGATGCACATAGTTCCGACTAAAAAGCGATTGAACAGTTGGCGACTTTCCCTCGTTAGATCAACATCAAATTTCTTTGCTCTCAATCGTGCTGCTTGATTTTTGCCGCTATCACAGAAATGAAAAGTACAGATATAATCTCAATGTTTGCTGGATCTGTTAGACACCATTCAATTGCGTTGATTTCATCAACTTGATGAGGAACAGAAATTGGTACAATACTGTTGAAGCTCTTGAATGAACTATCTTTTACACTACATTCCAATACTGCTATAATTATCATGTGCACACGTGTCTGTTGTTCTCGGATTTGAACAATAGTGCATACTTAGTGTTGCAAATATTTAATTTTCAAAACCAGCAACACCAAAAACTGATACTCCTAGCGAAATATGGTTAGATAGCAGACGAAATACGTAATCCAATGGAGACTACTGCACTTGGCATTACAAGTCCATCTATAAGAATTGATTTTATAGCTTTCATATTTGCTTCATGATAAGCAATAAGAGAGGAGTCTTTTTTTATTGCGTTTACGAATTTTTAAACAATGGCAAAAGATTGGTTTACTACGAATTTTAAAATCGTTTTCTATTAACTGCCTGAAGAAACGTATCTAGTTGAAGGCTTAATAGGGAAGGAATAATATCAATGTGTCGAATAAAAGCATGGATCACATCAATCGAAACTAAACGTGTTTATCATTCTCTGTAAGAAAACCAGTAAAATGATGGTTATGCCCAATTGAATAGTCAAACATTCAGTTCACCATTAAACAATACTGTTGGCATATCATTTTATGTAGCATTATACCATGATATTTTGTTTCAAAAACAAACATATTCTGAGTGGGAGTTTGGCTGGAGAGAGGGTGTGGCGAATGTAGATTAAGTGTGAATACTCATCCCCACACGCAGTGTACTTCGATCTACACTAAAATTTCTTCTCTCAATTATTATCGCAATCAATTCTTTGTCTTTTCAAAGCTAACATAATTAACTATATAGCCTTGAATCTTCGGTATATCAGCATATGGGCGCATTCAGATAATAATCTTGCTTGAGTTGATTGCTTCTACATGATTGGCATTACGATCAAACCAGCTGTTCATTTGAATGTTTGTTGTACTCGATAATTAATCGCTAATTCTTGAAATATCCATGAACATGTAAACAATCAGATCAATTAATATAAAGTCTCACTAGATAAACTATGGAAGCAAACAATGTTCGTCCAAGCTAGATTACTTACTGATGGGTTCGTTTGCTGCTTAAGTAAATCGAAAATGGAGTTAATCTCACAAACGAAATATTTCACTTCAACTTATTTTTTCTATCCATCGACAACTCAAACGGAATGTCCTTGCCATCATGTACATAAATAAAGAAAAGTTGTAGTATTCCATGCAAGAAAAGTACAGTCTGTTTATCAAAAATTTCTAGCATTAACAATAAACTATTTATATCTTTGGTTTCCATGAGATAGATCTTTATTTTATTAATTGAAATACAATTAATTAGTAATTTTTGTGGAATTCACATATATTTTCGAAGAAAATAGTGAGTGTAAGTTTTAAGTCGAGGTTTTTGTGGCTCTTCCCACCTAGGCCTTAGCAACCATATGGTGCTAAACCATACATTATTGGATATGTTTCCATAGCAACCGTTGCCCTCCTCACCCCATTACAGATCATCAGCAACAAATCAACTAATTAGCTAATTAGTGAAATGATGAGTCAATTAATTAATAATCAATAAATAATATTTTTTTTACTATATAATATTTAATAATTTTTTAGTATATACTATTTAATATTTTTTTAATATTTATTACTTAATATTTTTAAATACATTTTTAGTATTTATTTATATTTCACATAAGTTCTATAAATATTATCGTTATTATGTGGATACAAATTATGCATTCGAGATGTATCGGACAATAAAAATAACTTCTTTTTACAGTAATTATAAATATAAAGTTTTAATAATTCTGATTTATTTATTTACTGAACATTGTTTTAATACGTTCTTTTGAAACCTTTGACATTTTGTCATAAATTCATAAAACTCAGAGATTGTGAGTTCCACATTTCAGCATCAACAGAACTGCATTGACAAGTTTTTTTTGACTCGTTCCTAACCAAATTCAGCAAGTAGGTTACAATTAATCACCTATTTTTATGAAAACTAGCAAAATCTCGGCGATCATCGTGACGCTGATGCTAATCATTTGTATCGTACTTTTTCTTTTAGAATTTAAAAAATAACGATATACATTTGATAATGCTAGTAATACAGGTCCGTTTATCCTTTTTTTCCCACTTTAGTCAAAAAGAACAACTGTAAGTTTTCGATATGTTCAACATATCATTTTTGAACAGCAAAGTAACAATCAGAATCAGAAATGCTCATTTTCTTTTTTCTTCTTATACTCATGTTGGAAAACATTGCGATGCAATTACAACATACCTTTCTGTCTCTTGCACGGCTGTGATTGTCAGGATTATTATACGAAGAAGAAAAAAAAGGAAAAATACAAGCACTAACAATTCTAAGTCTTTTTTTTGCGTGCTTGTCTTTGTGAATGTGAGTGTGGTTATAAATAAAAGTGCCGAAAAAGAAAATATTCTATTCCAATTAAAAAAAAACGACCTCCCATACCGAAACCACTTGTTCTCTCTATGTAGCCTAGAAAAAATACGCTATGGTAACTTGAAGTCACAGCAATGGTTGTTCTAGAATTCGAGTTTTATACAAAATCATGACATCAAATTTAATTAAATTTCTAAATTCACTGCTTCTATTGCGATACGTACTAGACGAAGCATTTGCTTTATTTCGTTTCGACAAGATTTATTTATTTGTACTTCGATATGGTCATACAGATTTAAATAATATTTTTTTCTTTTATTTCCTTACAGATCTGCTATTGTACCATGAATTATTTGCTGGCTTAATTATTCTACATGAGACGACAACTATTCTCAGCTTTTTGTATTGCTGCAAAGAATAGAATAAAGAGTTTGGTTGTATTCACGATTCTGCTATTACTCTATCTTTATATGACTCCCGAGAGAATAGATATAACAAGTATGTTTCGACAAGTACCTATAGCAGTTTACCAGATGGAACAATATCCATTTACTTTTGACGCAAAAATTATTATGCGTCACTCATCGAATGCACTAAACCGAATCTACAAACAACACTTTTCCCATTATACTACTGCTCCGTTCTCACCGACCTATCAAAATGATCGTCTAACACTTAAATTCAATATGCGTTCTCTCGTGGCGTATCTGCACAGCAAAGCCGATAGTTTTCAAGGTTCCATTCGACGTCTAAGAGTCACATGTTTACACAGGCACACAAAAGAAACGACACTTGAACCATGTTTTAATTTTACTTTACATTTCAATGTTAAGACGCTTGATACACAAGCAATAAATGTTACTTTCCATTCTATAGTTGTGTCTGATCAGTTCTTAGTCATCTCAACCGTTCCAATCAATAAACAAAACGATCAAATTACTTACATAATTGTCCAAGCCACTAGGATATATTCCGTTAGCACTGTTTTCAGTTTCACATATCAATGGCTCGACTTGAATGTTTTGAATTTTTTTCATTGGCCTCAATAGCCCTTGAAAAAATCCTGTAGAGATTTTATTTTGAACGATCTTAGAACGCATCCTACTCATTATTCTCAACGCCAGTTTTCCTGTTCGATTACAAGTATTTTAACTCATTCTACATCCCGACTATTGTTCAATAATGAACGAATTGCCATTTCTGATTGGCTTGATGTACAATACAATGCAACGAAAACAAATTCACTCGCTACACAGCATCCATTGAACACCTTATTGTCATCAACGAAACGAACAAGAAAACTTAGTCCATTCGAATTGGGATCGAATCCCAAAGTCTGTTCTACAGAATTTAACAGATGGATTTCAAAATATCAAGATTGGCATGGAAATGTTAGTTCAAGCATTAGTGATCCAAGATTGACTTTTGAGCAGCAGCGTGATCGCATCGTCGACCAAAATGTTCGTTTCATGCTATATGAAAAGCACCCTTCCGGTATTGCTGACCGCATTACTCATTTAATGACAACCTATCTGATCGCGATATTGACGAATCGATTGTTCATATTTGACGCTGACTGGTCAGAGTTTCCTCATGTAATGCTGACAAGTTTAGATTATGAAAGAGAATCGGTGATTCCATGGTTTCGTAGTCTAGACCAGCTGAATAGCAATCTATCTCAAAATAATACAAAGTATCTCACATCAGGCCATTACAAGTTTTCGTTTGACCGACTAAATCGCGATTATGACTACGATCGACAATTTCCAGAGCGAATTCTCATTTTTCGAGCTCATACAGGAGGCATTATACATATGATGAAGTCACGAACGAGTGTCTATCGTAAATTTCTGACAGAAGATCTGCGCATGAGTGCAGATAATATGTTCGGATGTCTCTATCATTCACTATTGCTCTATCGATTGTCAGCATTAATTGAAAGAATATCGACGAGCATTGGTGCCAATTCTCTGCAACAGCCACAGCTTGATCATACCCCACAGCAACTACTACAAGTACTTTTGTCACCCAACTTTTATCCTATTGGCATTCAAGTGCGTACTGGAGATTGGACGATGACATTTGATAAGCTTCAGAGATGCCTCAAATTTTTTTCCAGTGAGAACTTGCTGCTTAAATCATATCAATATTTTCTGACTTGTGCGCGAGATATCGTTGATGGAAATCAAACATTTCTCACCGATGTCAAACAGGCACCGATAGCTTTTCTCATATCAGACACTGTCCGACTTCGTCTAGCAGCTTTGCTACGCTTGTATTCAATCATTCGGAGATGCATGCAGAAATCAGACAAACTCTTTGCCTGTGATAGCCGATTCAAATTCTGTTCTTCATGTTGCCTTCACATCACAGCGTTCGTTAGCATTAAATCTGGCCATGTTTGATATTTTCCTCTTCAGTTTTTGTGAACAACATGTGATTAGTGCAGAAAGTGGTTTTGGCAGTCTTGGAGTGTTTACAGCCTTGAAACAACGAAACATCTATTCACTTACAACGGTTAAGAAAAGGAAATGTTCTGAAAGAAATCAAACTATCTCTCTAGTAGATTCTAGTTACCAGTGGTCTGGTATTTGATGAAAATGAGATGCTTTTGATTTCCTTCGTATTAGTTTTGATGCGTCTCGTTGAGTGGATTGTATGCATAATTTTCAATATTCCTTTTACATCTTATGTATTGTTTTTACTTTTCTATTCTCACTTTATTGTAGGGGTGTGGGTTGATGTCAGCGTAAGTGTCGCTATGGATATCTAATCAATGTTACGCTCACACCCACAACCTAGTAAGCTAGAAGGCCTAACCCAGCTTAGCTCATTTGTTTGTGATTTTTTCTATTGAACATAACACAAGCACGAATGACTTTGAAACAATGCAACAAAATACGTTTTATCGGAAAACAAAGTTCTATGTGTATGATTTTTCATTATTGGAACAAATAACAAGATATGATTTGAAGGTATTTAGACCCGATCCAAAAATATAGATTGTTTCGGCTTGAGTTTTCTGAAGCTGTAGATCCTTTTTATTACCAGCTAATCCTAAATGTTATCAAATAGATTGTCCATACATTGACTGCAGGGTGTTGGTGTGGATGTGTTTCTTCTTTGATTAAAACCAACACCCATCCACACCCACACCCACCGGCACCAACCCCACACCCTACCCTATTTACAAAAGATGATTTAGAAAAAAATCAATAATGATACACAGAAATTAACAATTTGAGTCATACATTCTAAAGGTAAAATTTTTACATCGGCATGACTATCTTATCTTATAACATAAAAAGTAACCATTACTTACAGTGGATAACTTTCATTATCATGCAATATTTTTATTTTATTTTTACATAAAATATACAAGTGAAAACTAATTCAAGGATAGAAAAATAATAATAATAATAAAGAATGTTTAAGCTAATCAATAACTATTAATCTTTATGTCTCTGATATGACTTGATTCCTAATCATTCTTGGTCGTCTACATCGATTGGGATGAATCGTGAACAATACATAGATAAATTGTCGACGAAAACGTTCCGATGCACAAAGATATATGTAAAATGGACTCTAAAAATGACATAATTAAATAAGAAACAAGTTTTCATGTTTTTATACATTTCTGCTACCAACTATCTGATAATGTAACAATCTGCAATGGTCACTGATTATTCCTAATAATTTCTCAGTATTTAATACTTACTGCAAAATATATATAGTAAATGACGAGAGTTATAGGTATGACGAGCAGAAGATTGGCTTGTAGAACTGGATCATGTATACTGTTTGCATTGGTTGCTATAGCATTGACAGTAGTATATGGTATCAAAGTAAAGATATTTACGACAACTTGTACCAGAACCATTATAGTTAACTGTTTATCTAGTTCACGTCGAACAAGAGGCATCGCACGATGTGTGGTTTGTTGTACATTATAATAAGCCATCAATCCAAATAAAGTTGCAATAGTAACGGGTAGATATCCAATAAGGCCAAGAAGGATAATAAAAGCACGATATTGAGTAAAAATAATATTTGTACTAGTACATGTGACTCTGTTTGTAACAGACGATTGAATATGATTAAAATACACTAAAAATGGAATTCCATGCAAAGCCCATATGATAATACTTATGATTACTAGACGTTGAGCCAATTTAATATTACATAATTGTTGCCAACGTGGACGAGAACACGTAGCACAGTATTGATCGAATGTAGCTAAACAGAGACATGTCAATGAAGTTGCAGTACATACATGAAATAAATAGAATCGAAATTTGCAATAGAATAATGATGTTTCTGTTCCATCAATATCATATAGTGCGATCATAATCCGTGAAAAAAGACCAGTAAACAATTGACCAATGTTAAAAATAGACATTATAATTAAATAAAATGCACATGAACTTTCTCGAAATGTTCGAAGACTAAGTAATACAAGAGCGTTAAGAAGTCCTCCACATACACCACCAATAAAGATGGGTGTTCCACAATAGATGATTATTTGTTTTCCAACAAAAGAAAATGTTGTTGACATTTTGACTTATAACGATGATGTTCTTGATTAAAAATGATTAATTTTCTTCTGCAACAGAAGTAGACTATTGACCTATATCTTTTTGCTTTAACATATAAGTACAGATAGAAAAAGATAGAAAAGTTTGACGTAAAAGGAAGTAAACTTTCATTTGTCACGATTTAACATCAGTTTTTACCATATAATTACTGTCTTTTTCTGTTAACATTATCAACCGATAATCAATAATAGGCATAGAACACATGTATCTTTCATTTATATGAAATTTTTTTTTGACGATGTTTCTTAATGAGAAACAACTGTGTTTATTAGATTATTAGTTACTGAAGCTAATTAGCATTTTTTAGTAATTTGGCACGATCAACAATATCCAGGTATAATCTTGAAATATAATGACATAATTATGGAAATCAGGGCTAAGAAAGGCCATGTAGAACGTGTACAAGAAAGAAGAATATGCACGAATAGAGTAATTTTTATATGAATGAAAGTTTTGAATTCATTGAAGCGTTAGGTTTTTGTGTTTCTTATTTCTTATGTAATTCATTCTGATATAAGAAATAACTAATAAAATCTTTTAAGTGTATAAATAAAACTAGCTTTATAGCACACTTTTCACCTGATATATGACATATTTTTCTAGTCAGTTATCACATCTGGATAATTCATCAAATTAATGTCAAATGTGAGATCCTCTTATATACTAAAGCGAAACTGATCTTGAGAACTAAAGTTCGATAGTTAAACTAAAATTATGGAGTTGATTTAACGACATCATTTTTTGATGTCTTCTCCAGAAAAATTGGTTGAACTTCTGTCAAACTATGATTGCAGTGTGGTGCCATCATTTACGCGAAACTGGAATTATGTAAAAATTAAATCGTAGTTCCAAAGAACATTTATTTTAAGGTATTTCTATCATAATTTTTTTCTGACCCTTCCACTCAAATCAGATGTTACCATGCATAGTGCATTTGAGATTGATTCACATTTCTCACTATGCTTTATATCACTAATCATATATGATCTGTAGTCTGCTGAAACGGATTGGTTTAGTATCAGACATTTGTTTCCAAGCTACACTTGGCATATACACACGCACTAGCGATTAAAATTGTAATTAATGCTAACTTCAAAAACACTGATTAAGAAAAGTACTACAGGATTTTGGGTGTATTGATTAAAAAGCATACAAGTGTCGCTAATTTTAAATGAGCTACTGAAAAGGATCAACATAACGCCATGCCATGCAATGGAGATCGTTGATACGGCTATTTCTTCTCTTATGTTTTGTATTGAAATAAATCCTGATCTTCAAGAAATCTGTTGTACTTTTGTTTTTATTGTACAATAGTAATTACTCTTTGTTGATGAGCTTCCTTTTTATTATAACTGATTAATATAACATGTTTATGTTTAAAAACAATTCTTCTTTTTGACTCGAAGCAGAATATAATCTATTCATTCTCAGTTATCTTCTCACAACAATTTACTTTTATGCACAAAAGAATTAGTTTATATTCGTTTCAAAAGCATCGACTTTTTTCTTTGTTGTTTTATAATAAGATAAAACATAACAAAAAGAAATGTGTATCATCGTCTATACGTATTTTTTAAACTTTTAAAATAAGACCTTCTTGATGAAAATGACCTGTAACATCATGCACTTTGACTGGGTGTGAAGATGTGGGGTGTCGGTGTGGGTATTCAATCAATGTGACATCCACACCCCAATGAGTTAGAAGGCCTAACCCACCTTAGCTCATTTGTTTGTGATCTTTTCTATTGATCACAACACAAGCACGAATGGCTTTGAACAATGCAACAAAATATGTTTTATCGAAAAAAAAAATTTTCATTTTTGTGATTTTTCATTACTGGAAAATATAACAAGGAATGCTTTTAGGATATTTTGACTCGATTCAAAAATACAAACCGTTTCGACTAGCTTTTTCTGAAGCTGTTGATCGCTTTAACTACCAGCTAATCCTAAATGTTTTCAAATTGATTGACCAAACTTTGACTCTACCATATTGCGTCACTAGGTCTAGTTTTGACTGATCTCATAAGCATTTATTGCAGAAAAAACAATTCTACTATCTGGAAAGATATTTATGTGACTTGATCCTATATCCATCTATATAATATTTGTTGGATAACGTAATCTTAAGAAAACTACATACATATGATGTCGAATCAAAATTTAAAAAAGATTAAGAAAACTTTAGTATATCTTTGACGTAATACTGGACTTAGGTTGTGCCAAAAACATTCGAAAGACCGATCTGATTTTTTCTGTAGAGACGGAATGATTTCCTAGCATACATGTTAGTCGATAAAAGCTAAGAGATTGCTCAATCAAAAGTTTGACGAAATGATATCGAATCTCATTTTTTTCAAGTGCACACTATTGATACTATGGAAAATATATAATAATTCATCTTATATAAATATGTTCGACAGTAGTGGATAAATGATACAATAAATAACGTTCAAATCATTTACATCCATGATTAGCCATGGTATTATCAATCAAAATATCATTGTAGATCAGCAAACTCTATCAACATCAGTTGTAATGAAGAAACTATGATGAAACACCGATCGATAGGCATTACATAGAACATTGTTTAATAACAATAATAAACTGAATAGATGAAAGTACTTTGTTTAAAAAACTTCTGCACTGTGGGATGTAGGGTATCTGCACCCACCCACACCCTGTTAGAATATTTTAACAAACAAAAAACGAAACGTGGCAGTGAATAAAATTCGACATTTTTTTTAGTAATTGTAATTGAAGCACATTAATATTTTGTTCTAAGATAATTATTTAGTTTTCGGTTTAATCGACTGCTGAAAAGCAAAAGTTGAGATAAGTAGATTGATTTATGTTTTTCATGGAGATATACGTCGATCTGTTTTTGATTTGATTCATGACTATTGCTTGCTGTCAAGAAAGATTTATTGACGAATGATATTGTTTGAAGTTTAATTGATTGTAGTGAAACTCTGTTCACATAGACGATCATGAAAAGGCAAAGTAATCGTGCGCTGATTACTTTATATGATATTCTTACATGTATAGCCGTTATGGAATTGCGGTGATTTTTACTTTATTACCTCATCACTACGGTTGTAACGGAAGCTGCATATGATCAGGATTTGGTTTGAATTCACTTAAAACATCTTCGAATCTTACCGAATTTATGTGCCAACATTGTCTGCTTGTATGTGTATGTTGATGCAGAATTCTATCTACAAGCTACTGTTATCGTATTTTTCATTTTCTTCTCGTGAACTTCAGTATGACATTGTCTCATTTTTCAGTATCATCAATCACAATAGAAGGTGAAAAAGAACGACAACATGCCCTATTTGACAGTTATTGCAGGTTGTTGTTGATAATAAGATAACAACATTCTCTTAAATACTGTGATGATAAAACTAGTTTTGACAACTCATCGAATTTAACCTGCCTTCTCGTCATTCCTGTTTGGTTCATCAGGTTTGCTTAAAAAAACTTTGATTCAATAAAAAAAAAAACTATCTTTGAATAATACTTTGAGATTGATAAAATCATCCGCTGTGGGAAAAATAGAGAGACGGTGGACCATTGTAGCGTTGAAAAATTGATAGTGACCCCTCAAAGAGTGATCTCACACGGGTAGTTGAGTTCAACTCAAATCAAAGGATATAGACTGTATGAACCTGTTCTAAATGACCTTACAGAACTGTTCGATAAAGGTAGAAAATTGATAAGCAATGATATTGCTTACTGCAAGATATATCGTTGTTAGATATCCATATTCATATGAGATGTTCGGCACTCGTCTAAAATTCTGTCGTCTTTCTTTAATTAACAGAACGATTCCATATTTTAGTCCTTTTGATAACAAGTCCAAATACGCTAGTAATGGAGTCCTGAAATGCTTGATAAGTGTATTTCAGTAGGTAACAGTTTTTATTTCTGTGTTCATTCCAAGTAGCACGTTTGTTACTAAGCTGTATCAGGTCTTTTGTCTCATTTTTGTTCTTTCAAGTATCATCGTAAAATGTCATTCATGTGGAAGGATTTCGTTATGGTTTGGTTCGTTTCGAGCATCGTGACTGTGCTGTTCCGTAATGTGGTAACACAATCAACGGTTCCTGATTATGTGCGACGTTTTGCACCTGAACTACGGTTTGACCGTGCATCGAAGGGCTATCCGATGTCGGCTCAAGAATTTTATGAAACATTACAAAAGTATCAATCGGGTCCATTTCGAGTGGAAAATTTGGATCGCTTAACACTGACAAATCGCAAGATACCGACTTATTATCGGGTTCGTACCATTGGCAATCATATTCGCATTATGTACTGGTGGTTTTATGGCTATCAGTATCCATGTTTCTTAAATCAAGGTGCGCACAATGGAGATTGGGAACATGTAATGGTGATCTTGACAGAAGACCGTACTGCTGTGGCTGCTGTCAGCTTTTATCAGCATAGTGGACACTACACTCGAATTGCTGGTCCGCGCGATGCTCCATGTGCCCCAGCCGGTGCTGGACGTTGCTCGGGCTCTTTTGGTTTTGAAAGAAGTGGTACTCATCCAGTCGTATATTCTGGCAAAATTGCGCACGGTTCTTATCACGATAAAAAGACCGTTGGCCTTCCTGGGCCCACCGAGTGTGCGTACTTCGGCGATTTTCGTAATCCGAAATCGATTGATGACTATTTGCAAAGCTGGAATAATCTAATCGATCTCGATGGTGATGAAGAGGCTTGGATCATCGCGGATAGAACTGCCAACTGGGCATGGGGGCCAGGAGGCATCACTAACCATCCAACTAAACGTTTTCCGGATGATGCCGAACATTCTGTTGCCTGTACAGGAAACGTCAACCTTGGTGTGGCTGACGCAGCTTGTTATCAATCAGAATGCCTATCAGGCGATGAGGAGACTACCAGCAACTGCGTGAAAGAATGGAATCCCAAATTGAAAGTCTATCATCGCATGGCGAAGACAAATGCATACATGTATAACTACATACTGCCACATCAAGATGCCGGCTTGATCCGTCGTCGTAATCATGAAAATGAATGGAACCTACCATAAACATTGACTAACATATAAAAATTGCGAAACTATATTTCGACTAAACGATTAGATAGATGTTCGTTCGATATCTGAGAAACGACATTTATGATTGATTGATTTATGCAGAATAAATTCCACTTCGATATATTATTAAAGAAACCAAACAGAGATAAACAAGTAAAAAAATAATGATGTTCATCGATAGTAGTAAAAAGAGACCTACAAGCAGATGTCAGACATACTTTAGTGAACTCTCTTGTGATATGTGCATGAAATATATGAGCATCTGACGCAAGGAACTCATGCGCTATGAACCCTTCTTGAGGTCTGCGCATGTCGTGCTTATGAGAAAAGAAATTCTATGTAAAAAAAAAAACGGTACTTTCAAGTTTCAATCACTCTCCGAATCGAGCATCCTTTTGTGGAAGAAAAGTTCGAATTGAAACAATGTACCTACTGGCTTCAACTCTGATTTTTATGCATTTTTTTCTCATACGTGTAGATATCTTGAGCTTCTTCAATATTTCCAAAGGTAAACAAAAAGATGAAAAAGCATGGATTAGTTCAATATTCGACTTTGTAAATAGCCATCAACAGACCAAATGCGATCGGTGATAACCAAGGGAGAAAAAGCAGATTTTGGCATCTAAAATCTTTGAAAATCTCTAGAAATCTTTAGAAATCTTTGGAAATCCTTGGGAATCTTGAAATCTGCTTTTTCTCCCTTGCAAAATCCGCATATTCTGCTGAGTATATCAGGAGTCGGAGGCAATACTTATTACAGTGATCGATTCGTCAGCTATCTAAGTAATTACAATCTAAAAATATTTTTCTCGTCACCACTTTTGTGCAGCTGCAAAATTGATTGAATATAGTAAAGCAGTTCAACAATTATTTGGGTGTGGGTGTTTGTGTGATATTCCTACTTTTCTACACCCACACCCCACACCCATACATCCATATCCGCATGATCTTACCCCGGTGTGCGATTTTTAGATCGTGTTTCTCGAATTTGTTCAATATGTTGAACAATATAGGTATACAAAACAACTGAAAATGTTCATGTTTTCAGTCTCCAGACTAAAAGATAATTAAAACTATAGACGATTGAAATTCGAATAATGAGTCTCGTGAATTACTCCATCGTAATACGTAAATATTAGAAGTAAAAGAATAAGAAAAATGATCGTACTGTAAAGTTAAAAGTCTGAAGTATTCTAATGCAAAGTAAATATTTATCAAAAATAGACCATCTGTTATTTTTTCTTTTCAAGATAAATAATAGTAATAAAAGAAGGATAGTTAGATAACCATTAAACATTAGCTGATATATAAAAACAGTGTTACCACTGAAGAGTAGGATTTAAGGACGTTTTGAAATGAAATCCATGAAGCTTTCAATCTTATTGTTGATCGGATGTCTTTTATTTACTGTTGTGCAGTCGACACAATCGGTTAATAAAGGTTTAATTATGCATGAAGGTATATCGATTTTGTCTAACACCATGCGTTGAATCAAAAAATAATTATGTGAAATTTTGTTTCTATAGGCAGATGTCCTCAACCACCATTTGGCTTAATGTGTCGTCGTATAGCCTGTATGCCTCAAATGGTACAAAGAACTTGTACAAATGATGGTGGATGCAAAGAAAATGAGAAATGTTGTCATATACCATGTTCATGTAAGATAACATGTGTTGCAGTATAAAAAAAGTAGACCGCTATGACTTAATTTACATCATCATTTTTAAATATTGTTATTGGTCTGCTTTTATCATTATTAATAAATACTTATGACTATCTTTATACTAGTTCTGTGTGTCTGTCAATTCCTCACACTTTTATGGTAGATAGTACCACAGTCAATGTATACCTTTATGAATATTCTAGAAAACTTTAAGAGCCTCAATAAGGAAGGAAGTAGCCAACAAATTATCTTGATTAGGCATGCAACGATCCGAGTCAGGGTTCGGTGATTGGACTCGGGTTCCCATGTTAATGAGCCGACTCTAGCTCGGGTTTAGGCACCAACAAACGGGTTCGAACTCGAGTTTCAACAATGCCGAGCCGACTCGGACTCGGGTTCAAATTCTTTCTGGAAAGTAAATATTTATTTTGCTGGAGGGAGAAGCAATATGATAAGTAGCAAATCCGATTTGCTAGCTTTTGACAGCTTTTTATCCAAGATGATCTTCGTCTTCCAAAACCACTCGCCCAAAAAAGTCAGAAGACTAATTTTGCTACTTATCACGATTAATGTGCGCAGATATTTTCTGACGAGCCGGTTCCGCAGCTTGAGAACCAGAGTTTGGGCTTGCTCTTGCCTCACTAAAACCGAGTCCGAGCCGGTTCGTCAATAAGCAAGCCCGAGCCCGAGCTAACCGATTCGTTCCAGGTCTAATATTCATTACTAGGCATTTCAAGTGTCTAATTTATCATTCTCTGGAAATGATGATACATTCCTACTGTACTATTCACTACCTAACAGAGGCTGATTTGGTATTTTGGAGTTCAAAATGTGCAATAAAATGTATTACTTACAAACTTGAAACGCTTAAAAATCAAGCTGTGCAGTTTTGGGTGTGGGTGTGGGTGTGGGTAGGGTGCGAGTGTGGGTGTGGGTGTGGGTAGGGTGCGAGTGTGAGTAGAGTGCGAGTGTGGGCGTAAGAATAGTCTTCTCTTCATCTACACGCACACCTACCCACACCCACACCCATACCCGTCCATACCCACACTCCAAACTCACACCCACACTTTGACTCATACAGTTTGTGTGTGCAAGAGCACTTTTGACAACCATGATTGAGTAATACCGATGAACGACAAAAAGAAACGACAAAAGAAAAATATAACTTTCTACTTACGTTTTACTTTTTGAATGAATGTCACTTTTTTTCTTGCTTTCGTGTCATATCCCATAGTTCTAATGCAAGGGGAAATAAATCAGAAAATAAGTATGTATATTGGAAGTCTATGTGTGGATGTCAAACATTCACATCCTGTTGAAATTGGGAAGATGCAAAATGACTCAACTTCAAGAGAAAAATGAAATATCTTTATCAACAATCTTCTTATATCTACTGTGTTTAGATGAGCTTTTCTTTAACATATCAATATTAAAACACGCATGGAAATTATTACACTACATGAACAAAACGTGCTGATCACAGCTTAATCTTCAAAATTGTAGGTCATCAAGGGGTCAAATGTTGCTATATTCATCTTCTAACTACAACATGTTGTCTAAGTTACTGTAAAAAGAAATTATTTTTTTAATAATCTGAAATGATAACTTGGCAGACAAGTTGATCATTCTATCTAAAACTCACGAAGCGCTTTCATATTAAAGCTTGCTGATGCATATCAATTGCAACACGCATAGATCTACTGTGAACAAACAAATAGAGACCAAGTTGAATGATCAAACAGAAATTTGAGTCCATCGATCTTCTGTAATGATCATACATGCAATCGGTAAATCAGTTTATTTTTTGAATAATTAAGATGTAAGGCATGCCAAAATGATAAGACCTCTGCAAATTGTGATAACAACAAATATTTCTACAACTAAAGAAGCTTTCGTTGTCGATCTAATGTCATATGTCCATGGGCACAAAGTAACAATCTATCATGTGCTATATTGGTTTGAATTTGATCAATTAATATTAAAGAATAATTTCAAAAGTTTCAAGTCTCAGGTGTGATATAATTATAGGACCCCTCTCCCAAAATATAGAACTATTGGATTAACTCTATTTTTGATCGATGTGAAGCTATCACAACACAATCGATTACCAAGATCTTGATAACTATTCTATTGGAAAGCACCACCCCATCAATGAGTAGACATCATAGCTGTCGCACGCATCCAATAGAACTGAAATAACATGATACATTGTTCGCAACAGTCACATAATGCACTGACAAAATAGCTTTATATGTCATTCCAGAACCATACATATAGAATAACAATGAGATTCAATCAGTCATATCTTTCGTGGAACCGGAAAACTACCTATAACTTTTGAAATATGAGTCAGCCCAGGAACATGATTCCTTTTGCATGCGAGCGCCTTCGTTTGCCAGACATCAATCATCAGTCCATCAGTGCAAAATTCGATGGTCCATGTAATATAGAAGTCATTGTTTCCGAGAAGGACATCCTCCGACTCAAAATGTAGAAAAATCAGTGGTATTCTGGGGGTGTGGATTTGTGCCGTCTTTTCAGGCACAACTAGAGCCTCATCCACATCTGCTTTCATTGAATACATTATTTCCTTAGAAGAATACTTTCTTTCTTTATACTATTTTTTGTTATATTTTGATTGATGAACATCATAATCAATTTTATGATTAATAAATTTTTCTTCGTATAAATATACTTCATCTCTTTTCAATTTAGCATCATTTGTCCATACAGTTTGTTAAGTTGAATTAGGTAGTTAAAAAAAAGGAAAAGAATGTCGATGGACTGAGCAGAGAAGTGGTAAGTTCAGCAGATTAATTACGATTGAAAAATACCTGAATAAACAATTTGAAAATAAATATTATTCTAGTCTGTTGTTGAAATAAATGACACTAGTACATTTACCTTCAATAATCCAAAGAAAGAAAGAAAAATGCTCTTTGAGAAGAAAACAGTCATCTTTAGAATTGGATTAATGATTTTATTTTAAGTTATTCATGCTATAAAAGAATGAAAATATATTTCAATGTAAGAACACACGACAGATAAAGTTCATTATCTTTTTCTTAAATTAATTATGTTTGGATTTAATAACGTAGGAATTTTTGTATACGATGATTATTTGAATCGGCGACATATAAATTTAATTGACTATCAAGTTTTATTGACCATGGCCTGTTCAGTAGAGTGGCATTGTCTCCCGATATACCTGTGACCCCTGCAATAGTTATCCCATCTGATTGACCGACCATAAATAATTGAATTCGATGATTATTTCGATCAGCAACATACATATTACCCATAGGATCAAATGTTATGTCAACAGGCAAATTCATTAGTGTTGATGTATTGCCTACTGTTCCATTAATGCTGCCAGCCAGTAGAGTCCAACTCGTTTCACCTATTACCCATCGAAGAATATTACAGGCAGCATGATTTGCAATAACAAGACTATTTGATAAAGAATCAAAGTAGAGACCGACAGGATTTTTTAATTGTGTTGCGTTTGTTCCTGGTCCATTGCCACCAGCAATAACTGTACCTGATGATGCACCATTTAAATATAACATAATACGACTATTGGAATAGTCTGCTATATAAAGTTTATCAGAATTTATATCACGTGCTATTCCATATGGTGTACGAAGTTGATTATTCGAACTTCCTCCTACGCCTATAAAAATATCAACAAAAGTAGTTATAATTTTACTTCTGCAAAAATATCAATTAAACTAAAATAGTACTGGGTTATTTGTTATGAGAAGAGAATAGTGATCCATTCCATACTTCTTACCTGTACCAGCTATCATTACTCCTGAAGAAGAACCAGAAGACCAAGATAAAATACGATGATTGCCCGTATCTGTTATATACATATTTCCATTGACATCGATAAGGATTCGTGAAGGGTTCTGTAAATAGCTTAGAGTAGAACCCGATGTTCCATTCTCTTGTCCCGCTACTGTGGTTCCATTCAATGAACCTGCGAGATATTTTTGAATTCGATGGTTATTTCGATCAGCAATATAGAGTGAATTTTGATAGTCCAATGTCACATCCCAAGGTGTATTTAGATGAGTACTATCATTACCAAGTTCATTACTAATACCAGCTATAGTAATACCAGTTGTGTTCCAACGAAGTATAGCTTCACTTACTAAAGCAGAAATATTTATGTTTAATATAGTGTGTCAATTTTATGATAAACAATGTTGTCTTCTTTTCGAAATAATCGATATGAAGGAGATGCAATGGCTTACTTCTATTTTTTGATGTTGTTTGATTTAGTTTAATTAAGAGAACAGCAACAATTATAGCAATGACTGCAATAAGAATGAAAGTCGCAAGCAACACTAAAATGACACGCCGACGTGAACATCTAGATAAAATATTCATCATGAAATTAGACTATCAAAAAGAAGAAAAAAGTAAAATGCATACTTGCTCTTTTTATTTCTTTTACGATTTTTGTGATGATTCATCACAAGATCCGTTCGATCATTCATCTAATTTAAATCAAGAGATAGATTTTGATAACTATTATCAAAATAAATAAATAAAAAAATCGGTATACTACTTTCATATGTTGATTATCCATATGGAATTCCTAAAAAAATTTCATCCTATAGAGTAAAATAATTTACTCAATAAAAAAGATACTAATATTGACCTGACAATGAGCCACTTTGGTTGGCTTTAATATGAAATCTTTGTTGATATTGATTATTTGATTGCTTGAATGTATATTTTGTTTATTCAAAGCTTTTTTCGACATATCATTGTTTGAGATATCTCGTGTTAACTATTAGATGAAAAAAAGTTGTTAATACAATTTCGGCGAAATTAAAATGTGAAACACGATGTTGTTGCTATTGCTAATCACAGAGAAAGCATTTTTTTCTATCTATTTTGAGACATATTTCTTCATCGTTCTTTTACTCCATCCTAGAGAAATGTGAGACATTTGTAACGTGTTATTGCTAACGAGTAAACTACCCTAACTAATACACATTGTTCGAACTCATATTGTGCCTGCAAGGGTACTTTAATAAGACTACCGAATATCTGAAAGAATTCGTCCCCCATGAGACTTTCATATCGAGTTATGACCGTTTTACTGAATTTTCGACCTAGCTTTAGGTATACCCGAAAAAATAAAAATAAAAAAAGATCTATATTTCGAACTGAAATATCGCCCATAGATAAACTCAATGACCATTAGTATACATTGAAAGTTTTACGGCAAAAGATTGCTCATTGGTCGAAATATTGAACTGCCAAAGAAAAACTGAGTTTACTTGAAAATTCAATATCTGGACAAAACAACATTCTTATCGCCTGAAACTTTCAGGATATTCTACTAGCCATTCGGTCTATTTGTGGGCAAAACTTCAGGTCGAAATACGGTTATTTGATTTTTCAGTAAATATGTTAGATGTGATCCAAAATTCAGTACAACCGCCATAGTCCGGCTCCAAAGGTTCGCGAAGACGAACTCTTTTAGGTTTTTCCTAGTCTCATTGAGATTTCCTATTGAATCCAATATGAGCTCAAACAGTGGGTACCAATTCAGATAGTTTTCTGCACCATATATGTAGTGTCTATGTGGCAAGGATAGGTCCAAATGTCAAATCCTATGCATCCATACTTCTATTAGTTCATGTCTCACAAATACTTATTATGCTTTCATACTTCAATTCTGAAAGAAAAAGCTAGAAAGTCTCTCATTCTTTTGGGAAAATATTCTTGTCGATAAACGTTACTGACATGTATAGATCCTTTTACAGGTGTTTGAATACGTGATACTGCTCTTGATGTATTTCGCTGGTGTTGAGTGTCAGCCTTTGCCGAAAGCTGTATAAAAAAATATGAATTAAAGAAAAAAGATAAAATACAATAGATTTATGTTTTTTGAAAGACAAGTAGTAATAATCAATGACTGGATAATTACATGAATAAATGCATTTGATGCTGCTTGTCGATTATGCTGATGTTTCAACGATTGCGGACGAGATATTTTGGTGACATTTACTTGAAAAGCTGATGCTTTATCTAAATTAATCTGTCTAACTACATCAAATAATCAGACATTAAGCTAACCTTCCATTATTCTGATGTCTTTTGCCCGCAGTTGCACTGATTTGTTGTTTTACACAATGACTTAATAAAATAATGCAAGAAAACAAAAAGAAACGTAATTATTCTTTCATTTTAGTATGTAGTAGCGCAATATATGATACCTAAAAAAATTCTACATTATTGTAGGAAGAAAATTGGATTTTTTTTGCTCATTTTTATGTGCCATAGAAAAAGAATACGTATATTGCCATAATGAATATAAAATGAAAAACAAGTAAATGATTTTAATTCATCAACTATAGCTTTGACAAACCATGTATTAGCAACGTGAATAAATGAAATTCAAAGAAAATATAATTGAAAAATATATACAGAGTGTCCTAAAAGTTTGATGTGAATATAAATTCGAACAATCCCACTATTTATCAAACTTAATCAACTAATTTTTTTTCTAATGATGGGCACTGCTGTGAGATTTTTTCGCGACGAATAAGCTTTACAAATATTGTTCAAAGTTATTACTTTCGACTGAAATATGAAAAGCAGTCATTTTTTTGATTTCTAAAAAAAATCACCATGCAGTGTTTCTGTTTTAATGCTTCAATATTTTGCTTTTCTTGTGGCTTTTAGATCGACCAGGTCTTGGACTATCGTTTTTATGTATATGTTTTCGAATTATGAGTCATCATTCGGACAGATAATGAGATTTCAAGAGCTTCGTGATCATTAGACTCAACATCATTAGGATTCTTTTTGTAGTGACATACAAGCACAAATGTATAGAAATGATAGCTCAAGATCTGGTCGATCTAAACATCACAAGAAACACAAAATATTGGATCATTAAAAGGGTGTGAATGTGAGGTGTGAAATATGGGTTTGTACTGCCTTTTCAGCCACGTTCACACTCCATTCAACCGAGAAGCTACGAAAAACGAGAGGCATTTTGACGTTTCGTCGCTACTTTTCATTCCGAGCATCCAATGTCGTAGTCCGTTTCGAAAATCCGCTTTTCTTCGAAAAATCATCACTTTTACAATATAAATATCGGATGTTCGTAATAAGAAAAATACGGATGTTCGTAAAATTTTTTAACGGGTTTTCCGAACATCCGTTGTAGGACTAAAATGTCAATTCCGAACGTCCGTCTTTGACACCTGATGTTCGGAATGATCGCGACGAAACGTCTGAAGGCCTAACGAGACGAGTAATCTTGAAGCGCAAAGTGAGTTCTGCAAGTCTAATACGAAAGGAATTTCACATGTTTCGTTATACAGAGGCGAATGAACACTCTGTCGAATACAAGTCAATAGTTTCTGGACTTTTTGGCTTTGCAAAAGTCATATCTATTGAAAGAGAGATGGTGGAAAGCTAAATTTTTGAGCGACAATGGAAAAGAGTGAGACAAATATATGGAAATATTTCATTGAAATCATGGTTACTTGATTTAATGAGCAAACATTTGAAAATATAAATGATAGATTTCACAGCAGCTAAGATCATATTTTTTTATTTTATTATATAAAATTAATCAGACAAAGATAGTTATAATGTACCAAAAAAAAACATTAACATTAGTAATCACTCGAGCTTTCGACGATTTTAGTCGTCATTATCTAGAGAACTTGTAAAACAGAATGAGATGGAAACAAGGAAAAAAGAGAATGTGTGATCTTATATATATATTAGTTGCACTTAATGTCCTATGAGTCACGCAATCTAGAAGAATCTTATCCATTTTGTTTTAATTTAAATTTCACTTTCTTTTTATACTTCGAACCATCTGGAAAAATAAAAAATAGAATAGATCGAGTAGTTGCGTTCAAATCTGGTTTCAATGCTATAATAGCTAAAGATTCCTTAATCTTTAATCTTTGAGCAGAGTTGTCTTTGTACAAGATATTCCAATCATTATAATTTATTTTATGTTTAAATTTCATTTCATGTTTAGATAGTGCTGATTTTATATCAGACTGTTTATACGAATTCGTATAAACAGTTCCCTCCCCCCAATCCTGAGAATCATCACCTATTGGTTGACTACCTTTTTGAGAAATAGGTGTGGGTGTGGGTGGGTGTGGGTGTGTGCGGGTATGGGTGTGGGTGTAGGTATGAACAAAGAGGACACCCACACTCACACTCACAGCCACATTCACACCCAACACCCCATACCCACACCGCTACCCCACCCACGCCCACACCCCACACCCACACCACCCACACCCACATCCACACCCTTGTTACCTTTAGTAGTCGCTAATTTAATAATAATTGACTTTTAATCGGAGGACGTACTATTTCAAAACGTTGTAAGTTCGCCGATGAATATAAAAATTCAAAATATTTTCTTCTACTTATGATTACTTTTTCTGCTTTTTTTTTCTTCAGTTATCATTCGGCTATTATCATCATAAACAAGAGTAACATAGGTAAATTATTAGATGATATAATACCTTAGAGAGAAAAAATGATAAGAAAAATAAATAGTTTTTGACTATTACAGAAGTTTTGACAACACTGGAATTCATTTGTGGATTCGCTTTTACCCTTAACACATGTAGTTTTGTGAATCTGTTGTGATGTTCAATTGAATCAAGGGAAGAGTGAAAGAGTCCCATCTAATCATTGTTTTCATCTGTTATTTAGTTAAGATAGATTGTAGCCGATCGAGAGTGTTGATGTAGTTTTATCACGGGTGTTTTTTCACATCTATCCACATCATCTAGTAACCAAATGGTCTGCGATTTTAATTTTCATGAGAAACACATTTTTCTATACAAAATGAGCGTAATGTAACTATTACATCATATAGTGCAGCTCGGTAAGCTGATTCCGAATATCTCATTGATCTTGCGTAAAAATTCCTTTGTATTCTCAAGACTAGCGAGAAGCCTGGTTCTTTAAAAAACAACTAGATCCATTTTTTGTTCATTACTACGATACGAAGGAATGATCAAGGCTAAACTGCATATAGGAAAATAATTGGTGAAGGTTTCAAGTTAACCAGATTAGAACTCTTTTGGATATTCACAAAATACAATATGAACGATTTTTCGACCTACCTTCGGCGTAGTAATCGCATTTTTTCTACTCCGATTTGAGTTTTGTCAAAATATCTTTTCACATTATGGATGTTATAGGCCAATCATTTGTTTCAAATAGTTTTTTATTTTTAAATATTTCAATAGAATGATAAACGAAACGATTGTCGAATATTTAGTATTGTATGAACAGATTTTTCTGCTATGGTCTTTCCCAGAGTTTTATTTGGTCCCTGAAGGCCTTATTTTAGTGTAGGGTAGAGTAATTTGGATATTTGAATTTTGGCAAGGTACAGTTTCAGTCATGCACACTCAGTTGCCAACTATGCCATGACGGTTCCATGTTGATCATTAGAAAATTCAAACAAATTACAAAATAATTCGAGATAAATGCATCATAAAATAATCCAGTTTTTATTAATTCGTATCAGCAGTTTCAGCAAGGTTTGCCAGACTATAAATGTTGTGCTATTTGTTCTATGTTTGGCTTTTTTTTAATTTTAGTTTTGTGCTAAAAACCAGAAAGCTCAGTATTTGTAATGAGGGTATTGTTGTTGAAACTCTTTATTAAAAGTAGACCACGAAAAAGGCAAAAAAAGCTTAACTCGAATTGGACGTCGCAAGAGAAATGGCTTAACTCGTCCTGCCGTGAATCGGACGAACAAACGAAATTATTTTAGAATAAAATTAGACGAGCCACATGCAAGAGAAATATTTCATGGCATTGCATACTTTTCATAGTATTCGTATTTCATATTTGCTGTGAAAATAAAAAGATCAACATTACAATACTATATGCGTTTGAATGGTTTTATTCAGCATCAAACTACAACAAAACAATAGTTTCAATGTATAGACTGCATCTTTTTTTTATTAATTTTCTTATGTTGATTTATTTCTCTTCAATCTTTTTCTCATCGTCTTTGTTATGCATATATATTATTTTAAACAAATAATAGGGGATTGTGTTTGAAGTCTAGTAGTCGTCGCCATCAATATGATGAAAACTTCTTCAAATAGAAGGCTTTTTCTGTTCTATAAAAACTGTTGCTATCGATCTGTTGTGTCTATTCATAGTTACATAAAACAAAATTATGTGAAAGAAATTGAACATGACGAAAAAACTTCAATTTTATCATTTACACTATATCGATTCTGTATGTTTTCATATTTCTCAATTTGCTTGTGATTTGTTATTTAAAGTAAGCAAAATATTTTAGTAAACTAGAAAATAATGATTATAAAATGTTTCTAAGTAATAATAGTGGACTCCATACTACAAACTGTAAGTATTCAATTGCAAAATTTTTTGTTGCTTTTTCTATCTAAAGAGAAATCATGTATTTAGGTATGACAGTATTCAAGAATAGAATCACACACATTACAGCAAAAGAATTCGATCGTGAGAAGAGCCGTAAACTTGCTTTTAGGAGTATACTTGAGAATAATTCTTGTTTAAGTATTGACCTTGATGGTTGAAAAATATTTTTCAATAATTTTGACAAGAAAATAACTAGGATCTAAAAATATTTTATGAAGTTCCTATACTTTATTGCGTGATGTTTTCTTATTTAGAAGAAGGAAATTTTGAAAAACAATTTGCATACTTGGAATAGATATCAATCACATCTTTCAGCTCCTTCAATATTTTTTATTATCTTTTTGACGTTTGACTGAAAAATATTTTCTGTATTAAGATAACTTTGATAGACGATTGATATGACCTTGTGGATTAGAATCGTTCATTTTCACACAAGCAGATTGATTGTACATATGAAGTCGTTATTTGTGACTTGATTACAACAAACAAAACCAAATCCAACTGTAGCATATATCATAGAACTAATTCTTTCCAGTTTCATGATATTAGAAAATACTAACTAAGTAGTTGGAGATTATCTTAAGGAAAATAAACCTCAAAGGAAAACTATGTAAGACCAGATTAAAATTGATTTTTCTGAAGTAATCACAAACAATCGTGTAAATATGAAATTCTTCGATAATATTGATTACTATAGATGATTTATATCGATTTTTTCATATAAAATTAAAATAATCAATTATTAATCTCATAGATTTTGATTGATTCATTGTGTTTGGCTAAACTTGACAGTTAGGAAGAACAATTTTCTCAATAAAATCAATCTTGTGGCCCCAGCATACATATGAAAAGTTGAAACTGAATCCATTAAATGCGAATATATTAAATACATAAAGCAAGTCTTTCTCTTATGACACGATGATGGCACATGCCATACCATTACTTATTCAGTGAGCATCAAAAAGAAGTTATTTTTATGATAGAGACTAAATTTAGACTGTTGATTTGAAGTTCACAATGGGCAAGCTTTAAAATGAGATAAAATCTGTTTTTAAACATTCGCTGGAGCAACAAAGTGCTAAATAGTATGATTTTGATCGGTTTACATCTTTTTTTTTTAGAAGAATCCAGGCACATCTGTGACAGGTAAGTATTATATAGCGACGAGCCGAAATCGATGTGAATCAACCTATTTCGAATGACCTAGCTTCTGAATCCACAACGAAAAAGTTTCCAGAAATCTTTCCAAGGTTTGTTTTTTCTTGGTTCGAGCGTTTACTTGTGAAGTAGACACTCGAACCAAAAAAGTCCTTATCCTTCAACTGATGATGTTGGTCTCACTAGTATCCATTGGCAACGGTGCTATGTTTTATTCACGTGATGTAGAATCATGAAAATTTTAGGATACATACATATTGAATTGAGTTACTTAGACAGCAATCTTGAGTTCTAGGTGTTGCTAGTAGTACTAGTTCGCCAATCAACATCTTTTATATAACTCACTCTGCAAGGGTGAAGTTTTCACAGTGGATACCAAGGCTCTAAGTCTATAAAGTGATGGAGAAAAACTTTTTGAGTAATCAGGCAGAATTTGAGATATTTTTTTATGTTTAATATAATGGTGATGCTGGATAGAATTTAATATATTGAATGGAAATACTAGTACATCCTTTAGAAGTCTAATTTGTTCCACATAAGTTAAGAGAGGGTCCATATGCTTATCGAAACTTTATGTAACATGGTCGAATAACAAATTCTACTTTGACTATTTTATCAGGCTAAAGTGTAAAGAATTTGTTTCTGTACAAAAGACTTTATCATTTTTATTTTTAACCTGTTAGGTCGCCGATCCAAAATTGAAAATACTTGTAATGACTATTTAAAAGTGTGTTCTGATTCGATTAATTAATTGTAACTTAACCAAGAGAAACTCATTTTGAAGAAGAACCGATGTCATAAATCGATGTAGCATCAAAAAGTAACTCAGACAACGCATGTTGTGTTGAAAATAATGTTTCATCGACTATTTACCTGAAGGAAGCACTGAAAAAACTTTTATATAAACGAGCTGAAAGAGAGTAAGAAGTTTTTTTTTTATGGAACATTATTTTTAAAACAGCATATGCTGCCTGACTCAGTTTTAGATGGTTCTTCGGCACAGTACATAAGTTTTGTTGGAGAATAAATTTTTCTCGGTTAAATAATCGAATAAGGACACTTTTTATAGTCATTGTTAGTATTTTTCTAGTATCCACGAACTGTTTTAGTGGTTGCAATCGTTAAACTGTTTCCGTCGCTAACTGGACGTTCTCCAAAAAATGTAAAATTTTGAATTTCTACAAAACAAATACAGTAAAACTAGACAAACATTTATTACAAAATATATCAAAAAAAAGGGATAACCCAACCATGAAGTGTTCTGTCAATCAACTCATTAGTAGTAGTGTTAGCTGATTGTATTGAACAGCATACATTCGTCATTAAAGAAGATAGTAATTAATCACAAACAACACTAAAATAATAGTTAAGTCATTCCGGCAACCAACATTCACTTGAGATCGATGGGATTCGATACGAAAAGAAGGAGAAAGGGACATGGAAAGACTTTTAATCGGGATTGTAAATAATTGTGTTTCTTATAGAGAAACAAATTCTCTACACTTTAGTCTAATATAAATTCAAACTTGAATTCGAAATTTAAACAGGTTATGTTAAGTTTTAATTGATATAAGGACCTTCTCTGAAGTTATGTGATGATTTTAGACACCTAGAGGGTGTACTAGTATTTCCTTTCAATATATTAACTCATATTAATATCACCATTTTATACACCATAAAAATATCCCTATTTACATAATTTTTTGATATATCAAACTTCAGACTGGAATTCAGTTGAAATTTCCGGTATCAAGTTTCAAACATAAAGAAACACAGACACATCGCATTATTCTTCATGTGAATGCTAAGAAAACAGAATCAAGAAATTACCACTAGAAAAGTAATAATAATTGAAACTTGAAATTTCAGTTGAATTCAAGTCTTACACTACTGTTTGGCGACTGATCCAACGGTATTCATAAGACAAAATTATTGACCTGGAGATACAATCAAGATCAAAAGATTACAGAAATTATTTTTTTTTAAATTGATTTTTAGGGTATGGTCCTTCTAATATATCTATGATTTTAGATGATCTTGTAAATGAAGACGTATATTTGATTTTTTTTCTAGATAATTATTAATCATGGGTGCAAATTGTTGTCGTTGGGAAGTTTGCCGTTGCTATTGTTGTAGTTGGTTTTGTTGTCGATGGTATTGTTGTAGCTGGGATTTCTGCCGCTGTTGTTGTTGTTGTGACATGGAATATGATAAAGTTGTTCAGGTTTCATTAGGTATATTCAGTTCAACTTCTAGTAAATATTTGTCATGTCCGAATCATTATTTATTTGAATGGTTGATGCAAAGCTTACTTGAAAAATCTCGTTTTATGTGTTATCGACTAAAATATATTGTGAAAATCAAAATATTCATTTAGAATCTATGCCAAAAGTACTATGTTATCATATATCCAGGAAGGTTCTATCATGTGCTTTCTTTTCACAAAGGATACATTGTAAAATCATCCTAAAATATGATCTGTAAAAAAGCAATCAGCAAAAGCTACAGTGAAAGAAATCAATCTTTAAGCGACGCTACTTTTTTAGTGGAGTCATAAAGAATTAAATGACGAGTCTGGTGCAGAAAAGATCAACAAAACACGATGAAACGATTAGGAGAAATTCGAAAAATACTAAAATATTGATTGATGTTACTAGAAAGATTACCAGTTGTCTTTTAAAGGTTATATTTTAGCGTTGTTTCAGGATGTGCTCATTGTAAAAATGTAGAACATAATACAAATTTGTTGAGCATATTGTTCGATAGCGCTTTGAATCTAAGTTCGAAGTATAAATTTTTGGTTTCTCCCGAGCATATTTTAACCGATAAAAATCTAAGTGAAAATTTCCGAAGAATTCTTACATAAGCCATCAAATAATAATCCTGTATAGTTATTGCTAGCATCAACAGTAAACGTGAGGCCAAGTCCAATCAATATTTGTTTTATTGTCATCATTAGTATTGTGCTAATAATTAACTTTTTGTAGAATTACCACCGAAGTCACCACGGCAGCCAAAACCGCAGCCAAAACCTCAGCCAAAACCGCAGCCACCACCTTCACCACAATTAGAACCAAATGTTCATATAACACCGCCCGATGTGACCAGATTGTACCACATTGTTGAAAACGCAGACTTTTCAATGTTTGTTAATCAAAGCATCGAAGTAAAATATGATTTCTATTGGATTTTTTTCTTAGAATATCTAGTGTTTTGAAAAAATGTAAATGTATTCAGAGACTGTTTTCCTTCGTTCTCATCACATATTCAGATGACAGATACTGGAAATGAAAGAATAAGAAGTACATAGCAAAAAAGTGAGTCATAGCTGAGTTTCTATGACATTCATCATGTCTTATAAACATAATTTATTATTAGGTGCATTTAATGGCTATTTCAATTGCGCCTTTTTTTAATCTGTGAAAACAGTTAATATGTTTGTTATAAATCTACAATACAAAAATGAGCAAGAAGAGCTGTACCCCAACTCGACTATATTCTGTCATATTACAGTTTGCTGATTGTTAACATGATGTATGAGTTTTTTAGAAAATTCTTTTACAAACTTTAAGAGAAATGATTATCTAATAGAAGCGACATTGCTAAGGAGGGAATGTTTCCAAGTGTAGCTCACCAATAGAACTTATATTTAGCCAAAAGTCGGTCTTGCGGGATCGTTGAATGCTCAGAAACATTTATCTCAAATACGTATGTTGTTCTTCAGATATTAACTATCTAAAACAAAAGTATCTATCGCAGGAAAACGTAAAACAAACTATAGTGTTTTCAACATTCGAAATATCAAGAACAATGCATATTTATGGGTTGTTATTTTTGAAGCACTCTACGGTTCATGAGACTTGTTGATGGACAATATTTCACATTGAAATTTGATACTATGAGTTTTTTTCATATACCTTGTCAGAAACTAAAATTCAGTAAGATTGTAATAACTTGCGAAATGCAAAGCATTAAGATGAACCCTTAGAGACTTCTGCTAGTTTAGTTAACGTTTTCTTTTAGGTAAAGCATGAGTTCAATGAGCAATCGAAACTTGAAAATCTTGCATAATGAGTCCAGTTTCTTTTGTGAAACTCACATATATTTTCAAACAAAATAGAGAGTTTAAATGTTAAGTTGAAGTTTGTCAGCCGTTCTCATTCGAGATCGTAGCAACCGCAAATAACAGGTGCAAGGCTTCTTTTCCATAGCTTAGTAGCAATATGAAAAGGTACTGAATAAAACTGACGGCAAGACTTTGACTGTGTAAGAATATTGCCAAGCTTTCGTTGAAATTTGAATGATTGGAATAAGTTTGTAAATATTCTAACTATTGCAGTTTTTTATTTTTGGGCAAATAAAAATTTCTATTTCATATGTCCACTCCATTGGGTAGTCGTGTATTAATTGACCACAGTCGCCATATGATCAACATAAAAAACGTGAATGGATCAACTTCTAACTTTGAGATATGATCAGAACATACAACAATTCGTGGAAACATGCTCTAAGTAAAATGAATATGTATAACAGATTATTTACCAGTTTAAATGAGAAAGACGAAATACAACAAAAGAAAAGTAACGAGCGGATAGCAAAACGATAAAAAAAATATTTTATGTTCGAAATGAAAAATATAAATAAGAGAAATAATTTCTATGTCGATTGATTATCTCAGAAAAGAACTCGAAATATGCAATAGATTTTTTCTTTGACATATTGTGGATAAGTATAATCAAGCTAAGAAAAATCTATGAATTCAACATTTCAACGTCACATAAAATATAGAACTAACTATCTTTTTATGTTATAGTTTAAATTGATTACTAGCATTCCATCAAATCAAAAGATATCAATTAACACAAAACTTCAACAGAAAGAATCACATAATAAGACTTGGCAAGAAAAATATATTATTCATGGGAACTCATCAGATATTATTGCAGACATTGAAAGTCAAATCCATGGCTGTTCTACTTCGACCGTTTCAGAGAAGATTGATATATATATATTCAATCTTCATCATATTACTCTACAAGCTAATGACATTTTTCAAGAGCTTTCATCCAAAATTTCATCAAAGGAGGAACAGGTGCTTAATCTACTTGTTCAAACACGACAAGATATTATTAATGAATTAATAAAAACTGGTCGTTCAGAAATGAACCGAATAGAATTCCATTATAAACAAATAATAGAAGACTTCATTAAAGAAATAGAAAAACAAATGTCAGTAGATTTAGATACATTGCAAGACCAAATGGAAGCTGAAAAACAGAAAGTTTTCAAACATGTTAATATTAACATTCAAAGTTTAACAACTATTTCGGAAACTGGAAAAAGCAAAATTCTTCAGCGGTTACAAGCTACCACTCAATCGAAACGTCAAGAAATATTGGAGCAAATTATTATTATTTCCAGGGACACAACGTCTCATCCTCTAGGTTATGAACAATTAAGAAAACTTAATTTTGAAATGTATTCTGCTGTGGGCTTTAGAGGAGATAAGGAAGGTTGTTCTAACATACCTGACAGAGGCAAATTTATAAAAGACATTAAGGATGCGAAACCGAAGCAACCTTTTAAAAGAACTGTCTATATTGGAACTAATGGTGATAGAATATTAGAAAGTCGTCAGGAAACTGATAACTAACTACAATTTATAATTCGTGCGGCAAACTTTAATAACGCTTTGTTGAATACTGTTCAAAGTGCTTTTATTTTATTTTAATCTTTTAGCCCAGAAAAAAAAACAGAATCTGTTCCAAGTAGAGAAGGGTGTGGGTGTGGGTGTGGGTGTGAGTGTGGGGTGGGTGAATGTGGATGTGATGAGGGTAACTATGTCCTTCCAGTCCACACCCACACCCTATTCTGTAGAATTCAAGACAGTATGAAGAAAACTGTCCTGTGATGTTCTGTCGTTTCTAAACAAAAGAGTCGATTGTTTATATTTTGTCTAAAAATAACAATGAGAATATTTGTTTTTAGATAAAAAGGTTTATTTAATTAATCGTTGAATCTTTTAGTATATTGATTAATATTCATTGGATATTCTATTTATCAACTGAATTAACAATTTCGAAAGCGTTTATTTTCTAGTGAGTGAATCATTTGTTATGTTATCTGTTCATTAGAATAATGAATAGAAGTGTTTATATTCTTGTTAAATACATTCATTTGAAATTCTATTTCTGATTGTAGTAATTTTTAAGCGATATGATTTATCAAAATACAATTAAATAAATTTTGTTCAATTGATAGTAAATATTTTCAACAAATAATCTAATCAATTTATGAAAATAATTTCTGATTTTTGACTGACTGACGAATACATGAAGAACAAACGGAACTTTTATCAATATTTACTTCTTCAATCGACACCCAGTTTCGAAGAACAAAAAGTTAACTATTGATAAATCCCTATCGATTCATCATATAAGGAAAGTTAATAACTATTTCGAGACTTTTTTGTGGAACTCATGTACATTTTCGAAGGAAATAGTGAGTGTAAGTCACAGTTTTGCGGCTCTCCCCTCCCCATTTCAGATTTTCTAGGGTTTTTGCAAAATATATAAAGGTACAATTTTGAAAAATAATGAATATCATTACTTTTGAATGGATTAATATATATAATAGTGTGTAAGATCTACTGTACATATCATAGATATGGAAAATAGACTTATTTGTCAATTAATTCAATGTTTATAATAATAAGAATGTTAAATTAAGAAAAACGAATTAAAACAATGAAAAATAATGAGTGAATAGCAATAATGCAAACAAAATAGGGTGCCTGTAGAAAAAAAAATAAAAAAGATCCTGTTCGAAATGCAAAAAATAAAGAGATCCTTACTCTGTTCATCGATTACCCTGCAAAACAGCAATAGTCTACGAGAGATTTTTCACTTTACGTAATTTGTATTAGTTTAATGAGGCTAGTGAGCATATGTGAGTTCCACATTTCAAACCCAAATGGGCTGCACTGGTAAGCTTTTTTAGTAATATCTGCTCTTGTTTAGTGTGAGAAAAGAGTTGAAATAATGATTGTGTTGGATGTGAATAACTTCAGCTAAAGTTGAAGATGAATGAATTTCATTGTTCTTTGTCCTATGATTTAGGAAATTACAATTTGTACAAACAATGTCAGCTTTCCAATAAAACGAATAGACTCAAGGGAAACCAGATTCATTTGCGTTGTTTAGAAAAACAAATAATCAATAGTTCATGTTTGATATTTTGTGGATTCGAAAAAAGAATTTGTTAAAAAACGCGGAAATAAGTTTGAAATGTTGCTCCTTTTTGGGCTATACAAGAAGAAACGAAATACAAATAATGAAACTTCGATCTATAATGTTCATGTCGAAAACTGTTGTGAGAAAAAAAAAGATATTAAATATCATAAACTTTCAAATGAATCCTTTCCTCTTTAGAACTGTTTTATTAAAAAATCATGTCGATTTACTTCAATCGATGATCATTTATCAGATTATATCTCTCTAGAATTTCCTTTTTTAATCTTCTCATGTTTCAGAAAAACAATCCATATTGTAATTTAGATCTGTAATTTTGCCATTAAGATTCTTCTATGATTTCTATCATATTCCGAAAATTTCAGCTTGAATGAATGTTTTCTTTTTAGGAGATAAGTTTCTCAAATAACGCACAAATTTTGGCGAAAATTCACGAAAATCCTGTTCTCTTGTACATTTATTATCTCAGAAAGAGAATGCTTCCCCCTAGCTGGAAATTTCGATGTATGAAACAATTTAGACGAGCTTATTACGAACGAAATTTCAGATCTAATTGATGTCATGCGCTTTTTCTTAACGTTCGTGTTACTTAAATTAAAAATTCAGCAAAACGATCATAACTGTGGAAAAATATAACAAATGAATGAATCTTTATAGGGTTTGTCTACTCTCAGTATACTTTAGTTAATGATATAAGTATCATCTCATAAGCTTTTTCTCATTTAACAAAATTCACTCGTTAGAAATACTCTAGGGTGTGGGTGTGGGTGTAGGGTGTGGGTGGGGTGTGGGTGTGGGGTATGAGTATAGGTGTGGGTATTGGTGTGGGTTTGAGTTTGAGTTTGGATGTGTGGATGTGAGTGCGAAGGTAATTTATTCTCTACACTCGAACCCGCACACCCAGTCCCACACCCACATCCACATCTCACACCCATACCCACACCCACACTCACACCCCACACCCACACCGTTATGGCATCACTCATCGAATACTAGACATGGTCCAACTTTGCATCTCACCCAATGCTTGTTTTTCTACCAGCATCCGAACTGATCCGGTAGCTTTGCACTCACACTCATGTTCCCGGTCCGATGGGATGTGGGATGTCCGATTCGATTGCAGAACACTATTATTGACAAGGCAATTTCACAGCATCCAAGAATCAACCTTTCTGATTAATTGCACTAACATCCACATATTCATCTATACTATATCCACCCTCTCTAGATACCTTTATTGACACTTAACAAATACCTCCATTAGGGCTTTATTCCGAACTAATGTGCTTCAGTTTCAAGCGGCATATTTCAAGATGACAAGAAAAGCACGAGAAGATGGTCTATATGATGATAAGATAAGAGAATAAGAAAGTGCATGATGCATTCATTCATTTTTGAAAGCTTAATGAAAAGCGAAACTCCTATAAGGGACTCAACAGGTAGATACAGAGATTTTTGAAAATTCGAGATAACTGTTGAGTGGTTTGTCGTTCGTTGAAGTATTTTGATATACATTTAGAATGTCGCAGAAAAAAAGCTGTGCACTCGTAGAAATGGCTACTTCGTTTGAAACTCTGTCAAATGATATTGTCTATTGCATTTTTGATTATTTGGATCATGTTCATATCGCATATGCTTATTGTCATTTGAATGATCGATACAATCAACTGGTTTCACATTATGTGAAATTCATAAACTTGGTCAATCGTTCATTCTCACACTGTTTGCTTAAAGAATGCTGCAATATATTTCCATTTATAGGTACCAATGTCACAGTTTTTAAAGTTGGTAATTCAAATCGGCGCAGTGAAACGGAACTATTTGGCAGTGGAATGAATGTTTCAGTTGTATGGCCGAATTTAAGTGTTCTTTGGATCGAAAATGCTTCACATATGAGCCATCTTATTCCCTATTTGAATGACTTATCATCTTTTTCAAGACTAGGGAAACTGAAACTTAATATTGTTGAGGACAATGGAATATACATGGATCGTGAAAAAAAGGAGTTAGAAATTATTTCTAGGCAGTGTATTAAATACGTTTCAGACAAGTTATTTTATACTCAACATCCTTCGTTAAGACATGTTATATGTAATTCTGAACATTCAATTCATTTTAGTAAACCTATCTGTGCTACAAATCTTAAACTCCTACAAATATCAGTATTAACAAAAACAAGTGATTTGCTGAATCTTTTAGCAAACGTTCCGAATCTTGAAGGATTGCAAGTGAGACTATCGAGCACTGAAATAGAACCTAGTTTTAATACGATTCCATCGATACTAAAACTGAAAGTGTTTATATTTGAATATTTTGAACAAGCAAATGCATACAATTTCAAAGTATTAGAAGCAATCATCAAAAGGTGTCCACTTCTTTTTGTATTATCACTCAAAGTGGAGTCTGTTCATTGTTCAAATCGAATAGATGGTCACTATTTTGAACATGAATTGTTGTCACACTGCGAATATTTGAAAAAGCTTTACTTTTGCCTTAAAATACACGATTTCTCTTTTTATCCTTCTCATCAGAGGAACTCTATCATGCAAAGTTTTTGCACGGAGTATTGGCGTCAACGAAACTGGTCTGCAAATTTTTACATTGATGAATTTACAATTATTCTGCATTCAATACCATTTCCATACGGAAAGCTACAAGACTTATCGATCGATGCTCTTCAGTATAATTTTAGTAATGCTGTCAATTGGTCGGCAGTTCACTGTTTAACATATAAGACGGCTGCAGTAATATCGCCACCATTGTTACAAGCAATCACAGAGACATTCAAGAATTTAACTACACTTGTATTTGATTCACAAGTTGATTTATCATATAGTAATGTTATTCTTCATAATGTTAAATCGCTTCAATTAAACTCTCCAATGAAAAAAACATTTCTTAAATCGATTTTTTCAATAACACCAAACGTCAAAATCTTAAAAATGGATGGCACTCAACTTTTAGCTTACACTCCACGTCTTCCATTGACAAGTCTTCATGTCATGGGTGCTAGTATGAGTCAATTTCACGGCTATATCGTCAATTATCCTGCCTTGGAGGTATTGCAAATAACTTGTAACTCGAATACAAATGCATCATGTCAAATTAGTGTGATCAAATTATTTGACTATATGAAGTATCTGTGTTCTCTATCAATAACTGTACGACCAGATCGTAATCCATATGCAACAGTGCACTCATCTAGCTCTGTTTTAAAAGATATTGCTGAAAGCGTTGGAACGAGTAAAAACATGCATTGTCGAAAGCAAACTGGTTATATCCAAATATGGAGGTGAATAAGGAATGCAATGCAATGAGTTCTTTAGAAAGTGGATTTGGGTGAGTGAATACGTATGAATGCATATGTGGCTGGATGAAAATGTGAGTATTGGGTGTAGATGTGGATTTGTATGTCATTCTATTCGTCTCGTCCGCGCCCTCACTCGCAGTAAAAGTTGGTCCGATAATGTATTTGTTCGTT
>CAJNOP010000479.1:66655-101706 GCA_905250075.1 Rotaria sp. Silwood1
AATGATTCAATCATTAATCAATGAAAGATATTTTTGATACAAGATATCGAAGTCACGTTTAGACATTGATCAAATATCTAAACCGTGAATGTGTAAATGGAGAATGAGAAGAGCTTTGAAAGGCACGAAGACGATGGTGGGATGGTAAAAAATTCACATACATCGCATAATAACTCGTTGGCCAATGACTCCAATTTCATGTCTCTTTCTTCGTGGCCTCCAATAGAATGAATTATTCAACAAATAGATTCGAATAGAATACTATGCTATGTGTTGTATGGGATCAACGAAAGATTGTTTCGTTATTGTTGAGTTTCTTCTTTGGCCATCTTCCGTTTCGCTCGTGCGTCAGATATGACGCATATATTCTTGCCTTTCTCGTCACGAGTGACTGACTTTCTTTCTTCTTGCGAAAGACAACATGAATCATTTGTTATCATCGATTTTGTTCATGAATTGCAACACATTGACGCAAAATTTGATGATAATAAAAAAAAACAAAGACAGATAAAATAAGTTATGCTGGAATGAATCATGTTAAAGTAAAAATCCCATGTAAATAATAAAAAAAAACAGACATAGTTGTATAGATAAATAGATATTTTACTATTTTTCAGAGCCGAATGCTAATAGAATTGCAACGAAAAATGTGGTGTAGTGAAGATACTGATAATTCATGAAAGACAAGTTCATATGAGAATTTACAAAAAAAAAATATGATCAAAAACCGTCTCAAGTAGACCTAAAAATATTGAGATTAGGCTCTATATTTGACAAGGACGACAAATTTGGCTTAGGTCTTGTTTCACTATTGAGAGAAGGATTTGATTATTGGAAATTAATGACTTTCGATTATGAACAGATTAGTCCAACTGATTTTGACGCTATGAAATATAGAAAAATTAGTGCACTTCTACACAACACACACGTTCTCATCCGTGTTTGCAGCTGTGATCTTAATCATACACACCAAATCGCATCTGTGTATTAGCTAGAACCAACTTTAACCATAAAGACAAATATCAAACTAAATAAACAAATATACGTTCTTAAACTGTAACAACATCAATCTATTCGTTACCAGAAGTATTAAAGACAAGATATGGGTGTAAAGGACAAGAACAACAACGCCCAAATCCACACTCTATTCTATGCCCTCAAAGGGAAAATGTTCAGAACATATTCTACCAAACAGAAAAACCGATGGTACATTAGGCAGTTAGTTTGACCTCAAGTTTCGAATTTATGATAAGACCGAAGCATTTATTTTAAAATGAATGAAACTTTTTTTTTGAAAATAAGTAAAAGTGCAATGATTAACATTGAGTATAAATGAGTACGAGTTCTTTATTGATATCATATTGAGTTCATGAGTATTGTTTCCAAGTATGACATTTTAAGTAGCTATTTCATGGATGAAAGCTTCTTTTGCCTTGGTCTTTCCACACTGCTATAGCACAGTTCAAGTTTTCTGTAACATTACATAGTATTTTGTCATTGTTACATAACTTGAAATTGACTTGATTAATTTGTCATAAGCCAATGTCAAATATGCCATTTTTTATAATCTTACCCTTTTTTATCTTAGGTTCATTGCAGTCCATTGCATTTCCATTACCAGTTGATATTCGTGGTTAACAATACATATACAGCAAGCTTGATTTCATTTAGTGAATTGTTAGCACCACTTCTTTTGGACCTTGTTTGCTTGCGGTTAAACCACATGGACAGGAAGGACAATTTTTCCTAATTCCACAGTTACCACCATAGGTAGGATCTGTTCTTTGGTCACCAGCCGAGTCATCATTATCAGCATAATCGTCTCCTGCCCAGTCATCTGTTCTTTGTGTGTATACTTCAGAGATTTTCAACATAAATAATATAGTAAATAAAACTTTTAATGTCATATCCATATTGTTAAACGAGCTAAAAGAAATTGGATGGATTCAATTTTAATTTTTATCGATATATTAGTTTTAAATGTACTCTTCGCCTAATACTAGAGCTAAACGATGATATAGCATTTACAAAAGTTTGTCAGCGCAACTTTAGATGAGGCTAACATGTGGAAACACACATGCAATCATTTTAATGACCACAGCAAATTTTAACGTGACAGAAATCTCTGTAGAAAATCAGAATAGATTGAAGCAAACAAGTATCAATCTAGCTATTCATTTCAGACATTTTCTATATTCTTCGATAGGCTATATGCTCTTCTTTCGAATTCTATCATTTCTGTGTTATTGTGAGTTATTTTCGCTCATCAATTTCTTTTCGTTAAAATTGTCTTCGATATTGTTTTTATATCTTGTTCTGACTGATTCACCTTTTACTGTATGTCAAAATACTCATACCATACTTTCGCATATCTTTGCGAGTCGAAAGAACGATTTCTATCGTTTTTGTATCGATGATCGTTCATTTTCGTTGAATAGAAATAACTTTCAGTATTTGTTCTTCTGTATTCACAAGCATATTGAAATATTTGCGTAAGATATCTGAAAAAGGTAACGAAAGCAGAAAATTTTTACATAGAAACTTGTAGTAACTAGTTTCATAATGAGTTTCGCAAAATTACTTGTTTAAAAAAGTCTTAGTGCTAGTAAATCGACAATTGTCAGTTTTTACATATTTGCTTACTATACATCGTTCTATTTTCGTAGCGCAGTGAAAATAAAACAGGTGATCACAAATGAGCAACATTGTCTTATATGTGGAAAATGTTTTTAATGAATTTTCATACTGTCAAGCTCAATAGAACATTCTAGTTTTCGTGCAATTCAAACAGATTGCGTAAAAACTTTATTTTTTATGAGATTCAACTTTTATACGATTTTGATATATTTTACATCAATCTTTCGCCCAAATATTCAAATTGAATGATGACTGACATATCTCTATGGAAACATGTGTCTATAACAAGTATACAGTCTCATGATGCGTTTGAAAAATTTCCATAATAACACATATTTTAGAACACTTTTCATAGCTTTATAAAAGTAACCTGTTGAACATTAATTTGAATTGGTATCTACTATCTTACGCGGAAATAATCACAAGTATCGATCGATCTATAAATAGATAGTAGTACGCGTTTCTCGAAATTTTCAATCCACTGGGGTTTCGAAAAAGTTCGAATTAATCCATTTTGACCTGAAATTATGTTCTTCGAGATTTTTAACAGTCTTAAAAAGATTCTGAAAAATCTCACTACCTATTATGGATTAATTCAACTGATGTATTTCGAATGCGAATTAGTCTACAAGAAGCAAAACGCCAATATAGAACAAATGAGAAATATATGCTATGACAAACTGGAGAGTAACTTCATCGATATTCTCTTGATTGAGGTACTTCATCACTTCAGTATTATCTATATCAGTACAAATACATGCTTATATTAACTCTCTTGTTTTATTCCATTTCAAATTTAATTCAATTTGATATGACATTGGTAAGTTATTTAAGTTTAAAAATTGTGATATTTTATGTCTGATTGAGATACTTCCTCAGACATTAAAATTATGACAAAATTTCTCCATCACTAATGTACTTTATGAGACTCATTCTTAATGATACCGTATGAGGACACCTTTCAACTATTAGTTTATGAACATACAGGATCTCATAATAGTGAAGAAGCTCTCACATGGCTAATCTTAACATGATACTGTTTCAGAGATTCACTCATTCCATCTCTTCGAATATTTCAAAAATTTTGTAAATCTTACAATCTGAAATCATGCTGCTTGTGCCTTCTTTCGTTGCTCTAAATAAATTTTCAAGAAACACGATATTCGAAGTCGCATAATATATTCTAATTATGGTACTTAATGTTTAATTTATAATATTGTTCGAGAAATGCAAATTTGTCATTGAGTCACAACGTAGCAATGTTCGTTTCAGTTTGATAGTTTGTCAATTCAATCTGATGAAAGATTTCTTTTTTTTTATATTTATTTGATAACTAATGAAATTCTAGGAACTCACGCTTTTCCACATTATTATGCAAAATCTACGATAAGTTTAAGTCGCAACATAAAAAATGACATAAAGTCAATGATGTTCAGTTACAAAAGTCTATGAAAAGATAATAATGAATAAAAAAAAAAGCAGATTATTCATCAGCTGTTGATGTTAATTGATCGTCAACCGAGATGGTGGGTTCCGGTGGGTGTTCAGGTGGTTTTACACCTGGCGGGTACATTTGCAATGCGCCTGTAAGAAAGGAAATTTTGACAAATTTGTTATCAGGTAGAGCGATCTAAAATATGAACAGGATAGTGATTAATACGATATTTGAATGATTTGTATTTTATACCTTATAATCATGAATCGTGCCACAGGCTTCGATATGACGAACACGCACTGGTTTCAGCTCAAAATTAGCTGGAACTGATGGATGTTTTTTTCGAACTTCACTATTAATAGAATTCTTATACTAAAAAAGTTGATGTACCAATACAGAGAAAATCCATAAAAGAAAATAAATATATTGATTTACCTTGTTGAACAATTCCATATCTGTATTCGTTACTGACTTATAATTAAATGGAGAATCAGCCATCTTGATTTTTGCTTTTATCAAATGTTATGAAGAAATGAATACATGCCTAGTGTATTTATATAGAACTCAATCGATTTTCTTTTTGCGTTCTTTCCTTGTAAAAATTATGTAGTCGTTGGCGATTGTACCGCCTCATACAAACATAAACAACTATTCATAGGTACTCAAAACTGTTATCAATGTAACCTTGAAAATAGACATGAAACAATTATTTTACCAATTATGTGCATGAATAAGCACAACATGTATATTATTATTTTTTATTGATCAACAAACATAAAAACGTATATATCGAAGAGCAAAACATTGAAAGAAAAACATCGATATAATAAAATTTGTTATATTTTCAATTCAAGTACATTGAGAAAAAAATGTAAAGTAGATACAAAATAATGACTTTAATTTTTATATTTCATATCTTTAGCGAGCAAGAGAAACAATGCTTGTAAGTGTTCTTGAACATCAATTTTTACATTAATGAATGCAGTTGAATGTATTTTAAAGGAAGGATTCTTGAAAAACAACTCGTGATGTCCAAAATTTTGAAGAATTTCTGTTTTTATCTCAATGGATTTTAGTATTTTATTGGTTTTTTTGCTTACATATTCTAGAAAAACAGTCCTTGAACTCTTTCTTCCAATAGTGGGGACATCAAGACACTTCTAGTTTTTACTCTATTTTGCATGTATATGCAGATCAGAAGAGAAAAAACTCAACGAATACCAAGAGAAATAATAATCAAGGTCATGACTACACAAAGAAAAATAATTATATATATGCATGTGCAGACAGATTGCTGATTGATAGGGTAAAAGAACGAATAGACTTGTATATGATTCATATTTGTTCTTCTACTTCTTCAATGTTGATGTGTATCCGTTGACATAATGTATTGCAACGTTTCTTTTTATGATTTACCATTTCAACATTTTCACTTTTCATGCTTGACATCCTACTTGTTTCGAAAGGATGTACGTTTGGGTTCTAGTAAACAGAATATTCATATGTACAATCTAAAACAAGTCGACTAGATATAGATTTAATTCAAATTGCATAGGCATTATAATAGAAATATTTGAATGTTACCAAAAGTACTCGTCCTTGTTTTGATGTAGTCTATCGTTGAATTATGTCACTCATTTGACATCGAACGTTTGATTTAGTTGACAGTTGTAGATACCACATCCGTATGAAACCATCCGATCTTTTATTATAATACAAGGTCATTACTCTCTTATCAGTTTTATTATAACATAAACAAAACACAGAAAAAACATTCATTTCTTACATATCAAACAACTTCTTTTTTATTTTTATATCGTACCAGCCTGCATGTGTTTGCTTATATCAAATAAAATGCACTTATTAATTTGTTTTTGAGTTCAATAGAATTTTATTTTATTAGTAAGAAACACTAAACGATACATTATCATCATCCATTCAGCTTTAATATGGAAGACAAACAATTCATGATATGTATTAAATTAATGGAAAAAAAATAATTATATAATGGAATTCTTGAGAAATGTATGTTACTCACATACACAGATTTCTTGTCAAGTGCACACTTTCTATCTTCACTATATTTACTTTCAAAAATACAGCATTTTCAAAAAAATGTGGAAACATTAATATTTATTCTACGTTTCTTAGGAATCATCGAACTCTAATCAAAGGTCAGATTAATTAAAATATATATCTCACGTGCATAATGATGCATCTTTTAAAAGTCTATCGGTCAATTTTTGCTCTTATTGACTCAGTCTATTCGAATATATTTAAAGCTCTTCATCAGGTTTTTTTTCTAATAATTTATTACACTAGTCTTTGTTTTTCGTATTGCAATATTTATTTGTGTATTTGTAGCTATAATAAGTGATTTTTATTCATACTATTGTATATCATTTATTTTATTGTTACATGATATGAACATCATTTAGCTTGGTTGATATTGATATTAATGTTTTATTCGTATGAGTATTGCACAAAGATGAGGTCAGCATAAGAGAAATGTGCAGTGGGTAGAGGCCATCAAATCCGAAACTAGTCTACAAAAAATTTTTAGAACCAAACCCGATGAGCCTAGCAGTAGTAGAGTTGGGCAAATCATAGATTTTCCAACTCGCAAGGGTGTGAGTGCTTGAAATGACTCCTCAGATCGACGAATTCTACCTTTCAATATACTAACTTTAGTCTCTTTACTCTCCCTTTTCTATTCTATGCGTTTCTTTATAAAATTTTTCTCCTTTGTAATATATTTTCTTTTTCTATTATTCATTACCCTATAATGTCTATCTGATAATTTCATCCCATAACATATTCTCTATTCAATAGAATCAAACTAACAATCAGATATTATCAGATTCTTATTGAATCTTATCAAAATCCTATAAAATTTGATAGTATTTTGAAGGAATATTATGAAAACAGGGTGATGGAATCTAATCTTATTAGTGACTGCTAATTCGTTGAATTTAAGAAAAAGATTCTTGACGGGAACACCAATGTCTGCTGCTTATCAAATTAACGAACCAACTTATTATTGTAAAACATGATAAACCATCAGAAATAACATTTCACAAACAGAATTATTAGTTTCATTTTTACGTTCATTATCAATTTGCAATTAAGTTACTCTCTATGGAATATTTTAAATTGATTTTATGCTCACTTTCTTTTGTCTTCGTTCTTCTTATTTCGTTTTGGATACCATATTCTGTTAGCTTTTTTTCAACTCAAGCGCTAGTTTGTTTATGGAAGGAGATGATCGATCATATTCAAACACATTATGAGCAAGAAGTAAGATATATTTAATCAATAATAGTCATGATTCTCACCTGTATGTTACACTCGTTTTGTTCTACAAACATTTGCGAATGTCATAGAGACTTTCGTCAATATTGATGAAGAACGGATACTTTATTTTGTCAAAACTATAATATATGAAATTTGTTTCTGACTGTTTGACTACATGTGCTTTTACCGTAGAAGGATTATTATAATTGATTTTACTGTACGAACAAAAATATTTTATCTGTCCTATAGTTGATTACTTCACAATGAAATATTCTTATATCCTCAATAACTTCTTGTACAACACTATCCAAATAATATCTATCATAATACTTAGATGTACATCCGACTTTTTGTTCATTATTAACATTACTAAGTCGACAACAATACTTTCCACGACATACTGTTCGTGGACTTGACAATTTCACAATAACGCAATTATTGTGTAGTATACCTTTTGAGGTTGATTGTGGACTTTTCAGAACATTATGTTTGTCTTGTTTGGCAAGTTGAATATTTTACTTAATAAGTTTGAATGCTTCAGTTATTGGGCGTACAAATTTTCGAATTAATTATTCAGCTTCATTAAGTGAAAGTATATCATGAATACTATGCAATTGAGATGTAGCGATGTGGGTGTGTCACTTTGTACTTTATCCTACATTCACATTCTTTTAAGCGTAATCGCATTGGGTCAAACATAACCTATTACTCGTATCAATAGACAAGAGTTCGCCGATAAACTAACTTAATCTTTGAACTTCGTTCTGTCTTGATCACCATCAATGCTCGGATTAACAAATCAATAGGACAACATGAAAAAAAATTGTTTCTACAATAAACAGATATACCTATAAAAGAATCATCTGCATTCGAAATCGTGCTAGTTGGTAGAGATCAAAAAAAAAGATTCAAATAGTCAAATAAAATTCATTATAACAGAGTTACATAAGTGAAAAAAATTATATTAAAAATTAAAAAAAACAAACCTGATTTTGCTTCAGTAAAAAAGTCTCCGGATAATTTGATATAGAATATAGAAAATTATTAAACTGTATCCATTTAAAGAAAATCATCGATAAGAATTATTTCGAGCTGTTGTAGTAGAAGTTGATGTTGAGATTGTTAAAGTTATTTCTGTTGTCGAACTACTACTAAGAGTTGTTGTTAATGTTAATGTACTTCTCGTAGTAGTCGGAATAGGAGAATTACATTCATCAATCACAATATCATCAAAAGCAATAGATATAGGTATATATTAACGTTGAACTACATAAAAATCAAATTTTATTTAACAAGCATCGATTGCTAAAGGTATAATAACTGTTTACCAACCGTGACTATCATTTAATGACAGCTCCCATATTATTCTACTATAACATTTACTAACACTCATGATTGCGTATGTTCCATTCGTGTTAAGTGCTAATGATTTGATGTAATAACAAAAACTCAACACACATACCTAAACTTTGTTCAATTGTTTTCAATTGATATATTCTACCAAAATCGTATGCAAAAAAAAATGGTACTATCCGATTCTAATAGAGAAAGCTACCTGATGATGAAGTAGAAGTATGATCTCGAGTTGAACCAAATTCTCGATTACCAGTCACTACAGTAAAATTAAACATAGATGAAGAATCGTCATGCTTGTTAATCATATCACACATAGTTAATTCAGTAGGAGGATCATCACATAAATTAATAGCAATGTTATCGAGAGCAAATGAACGTTGAACATTCTTTGGACTATTCACACGAAAGAGAAATGAATAATTATCAATAGGTAGATTGATGATACCCCAAATTCTAGCATATAAAAAACAATTGCGTTATCTGATGATTACTTTTACTTGGCTTTAGTTAGATGATGAATTTCATTTGGTAGAAAAAAAAGAACATTTGCATCAGTTGAATACAAATGAATTGAGATCATATTTGTGTTCAATTGCTTTTCTTTCAGTATACTAGTTGCAGAAAACGTATGCGGATTTGATCTTTTTTTTTGTGAAAATTCAAGTGCTTAACAAAGAATTTCAGTTGAACAATTTCAAAAAGTCAAAAATCATCTTTTTCTTTCATCAGAATTTGTGTTCAAACAAAGCTTTTTTCTTTGAAGACGTATCTGTACTAATGAGTGAGCGTGTTCAATTGATAAATCATCTTCTTACTGAAATCTATTCAATTGTTGGTTATCAACTTTGTAAAAAATTTTACTCAAAATTCTTTTTGATCGGTCTAGGTTATAGAGTACATCAAAGAACTTAGACTACAGAAACTTTTGTGTTTCAAACTATTTTCTTGGTACAAACATAAAGCCATTTTAATTCATAAAATAAATATTTATAAGCATATCAATTGGAAAATCTTCAAAATGACAGTGTTTTTACTTAAAACTCATTCTTGATAAATAGGAAAGATACTGTTTTATAGACAATTCAATATATTCTGAGTCCAATTTATGGACAACACGTTTCTAAAGACTCACTGGTATTAACAAAAAAAAATTTCAGAAATATTTTTAATAAATTTGTTTTATTATAATATCAATTACCTGCTGGTTTTATCTTGATTTTTTCTTCGGAAGAGGTGATTTAAAATTTCTTGAAAGCAAGCATCTATTTTACGGAGCATAGACGCATAATGTGTGCTACAATAGAGGTGAGCTCCATAAATACCTCAGAAGGAGCGTCATTCATCGACTACACGCTGAATAAAACAGTGGATTACCTTCTGTTAAAATGGCGAAAAGAACTGTATTGATGATTTTCATATTCTATTCATGCTCACTTTAGATTCCTTAGTGTGTTGCCAATGCTTATGACTAACCACTGTCATACCTACAATTAAAGAAAACAAATTATAATCATATTGTCCCTTGAATATTATTTACGTTTGTGGACCAGAGCTTTGGTTTGGTCATAACATATGAACTGTTTTCGATTCATCTAAATTTCATGAATATACCATTAAATCGCCAAAGGATGCTGTTCCATAACTATAAACTTGAGAATTTAAACAATATGATTCTTGAGAAGTAAATTGATATTGAGGTAATGACTAGAAATCATTTGAACAAGACGATTCAAAATCACAAGCACATAAAACTTTTGATGGTAAAGAACGTGGTCTATCACAATAATCGACAGCAATATCATTAAATGTTATAAGTCCTTCTATAAAATTTAATTGTATGGACACTTGAATTTTCTCATTTGGTAATATTACATTGACCAATGTCTAATCATTAATTGGCGGATCTTTACCTGTAATCGAAGCTGGAATACGTATCAATTCTTTACCATCATCTTGTGCAAGTTGAATATTGAATGAAAAATTTCTAAGAGCGATACATTCGAAAACATTTAGGTCGGTCAGTTGAAAGTTGTAACAAAGTTCTTGTTCTTATTTCAGCTGTTCCAAATGACCGAATATTTTTTGGATTGTAGAAAACAGAATGACCAACATTTGTCTGTAATGTATAATCATGATCGATAGGAAAAGGATGAAGATCATCTGTTAAACCCTAATCATCATCAATATAAAAATCATTGCAAATTGTTTCAAAGTCATATTGAAAATTTGTTGCCTGATTTAGAAATATGTTACAAAGAAAAATAAATAAAAGTGAACACATTTTATAACAACTATTTGTGCTTTACAATTAGTTATTTATATAGGTGATGAAATTTAGAATATCGCATGTATGTTATGCAAAAGGTCACTTTGAAAGATAACAACAACAAGGTATTTTTGGAAATTCTCTTGTCTTTTTATTCTAGATGGTATTACTTGTGTATAATTTATTTTATGATGGAAGTTATCAAAGACAAACACTAGAAAGACATAAACGAAATGAATCATATGATGCAAAGTGGTATTTGATGAATTTTTTCCAATTCATTTATACTAATTTTGATATACCCTAAGTATTTTATCTAATTGATTGACGCCTGAAAAATAAACCGTATCAAGATCACATTGTTCACCTGGTTGTTCTCGTCAATTAACTACCAGTAAAAATAGTATTCGATGGGTATCAACATTCATATTGATTTTATGGTTTTAAAATACATAAATGTGAACAGTTAGCTATTGCGCATGGATATGATACCGAAAAGAAGTACAATTAATTTTTATTTTTTTCCTATTTACTAATTTTTTGTTTGTCTAAAACTCGATTGAGTTTTGCTTTAATTGATGATCAATTCTTACCAATAAAGACAGTTGTAATTTTAATATTGTACGATTTTCATCATTCATATAAGTTGAGTCGACAGCAACAGTACGTTCATTTGGATTCTAACGTCTACTACTTTTTAAAATTCATGTACAATCATGAATAAGATCAGCAACATAAAGATTTTGACCAATCCAATCAATAGCAATACTATTAAGAATTTTTAAATGATTCGTATCTTCGCGTAGAAGTGTTTAAGGATGTGCTGTTCATATTGAAATTGGTGTACGATAAATTTTTGATGTAGATTCATCCATTCAATAGAATATCCGATGATTTAAATCAATAGAAATAAAACTAGCATCATATTGATCTTCAATAAGTACACCATAATGTGATGCATTTTCTATGGAGTTTCGAGGAAAGCTGTGAGTAAGAATGGGGAGAGGGGGTACGACTGTGGGGTGGTGGATTGTATTCACAGTAAATCTACATCCACACTTTACACTCATCAACATTTGTTTCTTGAAAGAAAACGCCTCAACAACGAAATCCTACTGCACTAAAAACTAAGGGTGAGGGTGAGACTAAGCTGACTACAGACATTCATGCACATTTACATACCCACACCAACAGCCACACCCTCAGATGTTAGTATACGCATTGACTATATTGTTCTAAGACTACTTCTTACTAACGATGGTCTCTCTCTTTTCACAGAATAATATCTGCTTCTTTCACGTTTCACGCAGTGTGAAATCAATAAAATAAACTTGTTTACTAACAATATGCATTGTACGAAAATCGGGTCTTCTAATTTATCAATGACTTTATTTTTTTCAACTATGTTTAGATTTGACATGCTATAAGTGATCAAAAAATCGTTGTTAGATGTTGATCAGTTCTAGATATTTCTAATAAACTCAATAGATTAGAAGGAATTTCTTCGAGAATAATTCGATGACAAATTATCCTTTGTCTCAATAAAACTGCAATGGTTTTTTAATTAGATTTTAATGATGTCATCGAGGTAGACTTCTTTTTAACTAGTTTACTGTTATAATAACGATAATGATTATAGACGAAACGTACTTTATCTTCTAATTCATAAATACTTATTGTAAGTCTCTATATTACTGAAAACAACAATAAACTATTTGATCATATTTTTATAGTGCATCAAAGAACAAATAGTGTCGTTTTATGGAAAAAATAAACAATAGAAAATAATAATCATTTATTAAAATAAAAACGAACGTTGGGGAAAAATGTCGTAGTGGATGAATGAGAGAAATATCAATGAAACTATTATTGAAAATTACTTTTCTTAGTTCTTAATATTAAGAATCTACTCAGTAGCAAATATTCGCACTTTGTCATTTTCTTTTACACATTTAATTCGATCGAAACAAGGATGCATTTGATGTATACTTGTTAAATTACCAATTGGATTATCTCTAGGCAATATTTCTCTAATATAACAATCAAATCGAGATAAATGATGCAGTCGATTGATCAGACCATTTGCTAAATGGATAAACGGCATATGATATACTGTTTGCAAATACAAATGTTCAAGGTTGGGTGTATAAGTAAGAATATTGTCAATATCATTGAAAGTGAGTTCAGTATAATTACTCCAAAGAGTTAGTCGTCGAAGTGAATGATTAACTGGCGAAGACAATGTGATAATATTATCATTGTTATACAAAAGACGAACTTGAAGATGATGAAGATTAGGACATGCAGCAAGAATGGATGGAATAGACATTAGTTTACAAGAAAGAATTGATACATATTGAAGAGAAGGTGATGTAGTCCATAAATTATAGGTGGACTCATCGATACAACTCATATTAACATAACGAAGAGATGGAAATTTATTGGAGAACACATCACAAATTAATTGCCGTGGTAGAGTGAACTCAGATCCTAACAAAAAAGATAGATGAGTTAGATTAGGAATAATTTTCGATTGAATCTGTTGCAGATATTTTGAGTTGCTATTACATAATATTAATATACGTAAATTAGAAAATTGACTTAAATCACAATCGATGAATGTTTGAATTATTAATCGATTTACGTAAGGAGAATATAATTTCATCAATAATGGATTGACATTTTCATCGAAAGTAAGAGATAGATTTTGACAGGTTAGAAAAATATTGTTCAATCGTGAATTGAGTCCCCAAAATGCACTATATAAATGTTGAATGTCAATCAAAGTGAATAAATAGAAAAGTAATTCGTTTGGAAGTTGTTCCAATGTTGTACATGCATCTAAAATATATTTGAGAGAGTGAAATTAATTAGATCAATAATAAGATAAAATGTAGCCATACTATGAAATCTTTATTTTTAAAAAGTGATTCTGATCTATTCTAGTGATTTGGAAATAATTTTTCTAAAGCTTGATGATATTATCGAAATATTTAAATAATAGAATGTTCAATATCGTTTTTATCTTAGTTTTAGACGCTATCTTCATTTAATAATACACTTTAGAGTGAAAAGTTTATTAGTTGAAGATCCTTTCATTTTTTTTTTATTTAAAGGTTTCGATCATTTGCTGATAATAGGAAAACAAGTTTCACTTACGGTCTTGAGTATATTGGACATCATCCGTATTCTGCAACACTTTGGTATCGTTATTTGTATTGTGAATAGTAAATGTCACTTGCTTTCTATCTGTCTTCAGCTTCTAAAATAAAACATAAATGTCTTATTCGAATATCTGTTATTCGAACGCTGATTCTATGAAATATGAATTCGATTTTTATTCTATTAGTCTACGATTGTACAGTTAAATTTCAATATGAATCTATAGAGTCCTTCGGAAACAATTAACTCTTTCATATAAGATATACCCGAGATGATTTTTGTGAAGATAATCTTGTGTTTTCATCTAATGAAGATATAGACTTGTCATCAACAAAACCAGCACTACGATCTCTAGGTGAATCTAAAAGATTTCGTGTTTTTTTTTATGTAGAAATCAGGCACAATATTGAAAACCTTACCAATTACTAATTTAACCGAATTCGTTGACAACTTTTCACAATCATTACGTGAACCTGACAATGAATGAAATTCTTTTTAAGTAATGTTCATGTATAATAACAAACCTTTAAAAATAATTCGTCCTTTCTGATAATGTGCCTCTGTTTCGATAAAACAGATATCGTTTACACTAGTAAATTCAGGAGCTTTGAAAATCGCTGATTGAGGTACTGTAGAAACTATCTTGCTGTTTTCCCACTGTACAGCACAAAAACTTTCATGATAAATAGAAATCCCTGATGTATCTGTATTAGAGTTCGATGCTACAATTAAATCAATCATTGAAGTAATAATTAGGCTACAAAAGACGGTTAGATGTATGTTAATTACTTGATGTAGCATATATAGGTTTCAAATGTTGGACAGTTGAAAGATCACTTTGCAATAGTTTTCCTGTAGATCTGTAGTGAATGTACGTCGCTGGACTACAGACAAGCATTTGAACTGGGAGATGTCGATTAATGTTGAAACGTTTGTCAACTTGATATAGTGTATCTTTTTCAATATTAATACCGTTTAGTGCAATGATCCGATCAAAATTTTTGATGCCTGCTCGATGCGCCAAACTTGATTTCCAATCACCATAAAATTTGACATAATGAAAACGTTCTTTTCGATGATAGCATGAAAAGAAGCCTAGCTTTTGTTCTGATATAGCACGTTGCATTGTACATAATCGAATATCATCTTCCTCATAATTCAAACTAATGGTTTCATCAACAGATGCTAAATCTACGTAATATATCATAGAAAATAGACAAACTTTATTGTCATACAGTCAATAAAGGTGTTCTGTCGAAAATAAACTATTAGATTTATTGAGATTGAACCTCTAACATGCATGACTTAGTTCTGTTATTCTTACTCAACAGATTTTTCAAGCTCGGTTCAAATCAATTCTGAAGATTTTTATTTTGTCATCCTATGTAACACAATAGCTGAATTATCATGCAAATTTTATATCACCCTTTTCATTTGTATATAAATCAGAACGCTTAAAAAAATAGTCGAACTACCTTGGAAAGTAAAAGAGTCGTTTTCTTCCAAAAGCATGCTTGAATGATACGTGACTGATTATTGTATTCGTACAGGATTATACAGATGGTAAACTTTTGAACAGAATTCCCCTTTTCCGAGGTTATAAAGGACGAATTGACAAGTTTTTCAAAACTTTTAGGACTTACAAATAATAATACGTAGAACGAGTATTATTTGAGATTCAACGTATCCCAAGACTTTTGTTTCGGAAAAATAAGAGATGAAAGACTGCAAAATAATCTCAAGCTTTGTGGTCCACTGCAAAAATCCACACAGCAGTTTTTAGGACTGGAATTTTTTCGTAACAACTAGGATAAAATCCAAGGGGGAAAGTGCAGACACCCAGCACCCAGCATCTGCTCAGCACCTACAGCACGTATACCACATTCCTCTATGAGCACCTACGGTACCTACGGCATTTTCAGCATCTTCAACAACTATTCTATTGTCTTAAGTACTTAAGATAATGAAACAATGGTTGCAGGTGCTGAAGGTGCCGTAGGTGCTCATAGTGGAATGTGGTATAGGTGCCGAACAGGTGCTGGCAGGTGCTAATAGGTGCTGTAGGTGCTGGTAGGTGCCGGTAGATGCCGGTAGGCACTGGTAGGTACTGGCAGGTGCTGGTAGGTGCTGAGCAGGTGCTGGGTGCTAGGCATCTGCACTTATCCCCTTGATAAAATCTGACTTGGTGTTGTTTTCCTTTTTCTGAAAAATATTTTTCCTGAGACTCAGTAAACTCAACATATTGACGAAACTCGTCGAACGGCATTCAGAAATTTACTAAATTTCATAGGTAGACTTTTTTCAAGAGAGAAAAGAAGTATGCATTAAAATCGAATCAAAACAACCAATAGAACAGTTTGAGTCAAATTGGTCGTAAGATGTAAAAATAACAAGCCGAAAAAAATTTTGTTTTTAAAATCTAATTTTTCAGAAAGCAGGATTTTTAAAGCTTTCTTTAAATATAAAATAATGTATCACTGCCGAAAATCTTCTCATTAGATAGATAGTATTTATACATTCATAATAAACATAAAAATAAAAAACAAAAAAAACTAAAAATTTTTTTGTAGAAAAAGGGTTTTATTTCAAGGCTAGCACTTTTATTTGCCAATGAAAAGAAATAAATGATACAGCGAACCTTAACTATCATTACTTATTAGCATCGATGAGTCTTGGTTAGCTCGTCCTCCTTGCAAAAAAAGATTGAAAAGAAATGCTTTTATTTACCATAATTCGTTTCAATCAATGCTTGAACCATTTCGGGTGGATCAAAACCCCAATCAGACGTTTTCTGAATATTACCGCTATTATCAAGGTATGCAATTATGCAGCCAAAGTCTGTGACATTGATATCTGAACCTGTACCTTGAGCTTTTATATCAGCAAGTTTACTGAGAGGCACAAGAATATAATGCCATGCTGGTTTTTCTCTATCTGTGCCACGTATGATGTATGCAGAATCGCCGAGTTTTTGTTCTGTTATAATTGTTTTAGGCCTATTTGCATAGCTTGTAAGTGAGTTCTGTAAAAATTAAATAAGATCTTTACTTTAGTAATGAAAAAAAAGAAAATATTTTTGTTTTCTATCTCAATTCAATGGTAGTGAATTGTATCGTTTTTAAGTTTTTTCCAAATTTACTGCGCATTCGAACGAAAAGATACGAAAAGATCATGAGTATTTAATAAAATTTTATTTATTGGATCTCAATTTAATCTAGATTTTCTCAATAAATATTTCTAGAACAGAATGTTACCTGTAATTTTGCGTAAAATTTTGCCATCGAACAATATCAAAAGTGTGTGTATGTCTAAATCAATCAAGATTGCTAGTATCAAACAAACAAGAGTTCTTTTACGAATTTTATTATATACTGTCATTGTTATGAATAATCAACTGACGAGTAAGAAAGATTATTATCTAAAGAGAAAGTTGGATATCACCATTGGCAAGTAGATGACATTGACTAGTGTGTTATTTTTCTATTTTTTGTGTCAACAAATGATAACAGATAATAATTTGTCTCTCACATTTCGCGAAATTCAGAAGTCTTTTTTATTAACAATGATAATATATTTTTTTATTTGTTAAGTCATATCATGAAAAACAATAACTTAAAAGTTCAGGTGAAAAATGATATAGATCTTTATAAAAAAACGTTAAGGTGACAGTATACGGAGTTAATCAAGTACTACAGCACATAAATACCTTATTTATTAAATGCAAAGCAACAAAAAACAGCAATAAACATAAAAACTGATGAAAACGTATTTTATTTGATGATTCATTCCTTATCAAAATTATATATGTTTAAATCATTTTGAATTCAGTCGACAATGCAAAATTTGTTTTTTCGTTGGAAGTTACCTAAAAGATCTCATCAAACAAAAACATGTTTCCGATGTTCATACTTTTCATTCCAACTATCTTTCTTAAAAGGATCATTAAAATATGATCAATAAATAAAGTGAAAAGTTCGTACCAATATTAATAATAATTATATTAAGTGAAATTTATTTAAACATTGTTTCATTCAATATCAGACAAAAAAACATAATGTATTGTTTATAAATGTAATGTTTGTACAACTGTAAATGAACAGCTCATTCAAGAGAATTTGATCTGCAAAAATATGTAAAGTTACCAAACAAGACTTTTAAGTGTGATTGACTTGTTTAAATTTATCTCGAGGCATAATTGGTTTTACGAGAAAACAGAAAAATCTTTTCTATAACACAAGTAACGCTCATGATTCCAACTCTCTTAGGGTATGGACGAGGGTCTGAATGGAAATGTCGACCAGCATGCTATGTAGTGCTGCTCTTTACCTATTCAATCAACTACACTCATACTCATATGCCAAAAAATCTACTATTTGTTCCACTCGCATACTGCGACAGCAAATTGACACTCAAAACCAACACATTCATACCCAAATTGTGAGATTATCCTAACAATGGTGAAATTATTCGAGATCATATGGGCGTGGACTTTGATCTTCTCTTCAGTTTTGTCCTCAAACATCGAGCTAAAAATGGATGCCAAGATTTCCAAAAGAAAAAATTTTTCACACTACTTCCGACAATATCGTAAATATGTTTTAATATTGACTCGTACTTAATTGTAGTTATGAAAAATTTCAACAAAAGAGAACGTGAACACAAAGATAAGTAGCAATCTATACACGGCTGATTTTTTTGACAGGCATTAACGCGGAAGAGTGATATGGACTTTTGATTTACCGGCGCCACGAATTCGAATCGAAGCACCTTTGTAATAATTATTGTCCAAACCAGCTTCATGAAGGCTAATTGAGATCTTGCGATGAATGAGTGCTTTGCAAAAATCGCCTGTTGTAAGATCAATCAATGTGGCATCACATTGAACAGGATAGCTCTCTCGACACGTATCGACTTTTAGACGAAATTTGTGTTTAGCGCAACCTCCAGAATAGCGAACATTTATTTCAATCTTTTTAGTCTTGGCATTGTAACTTCCACTTTGAATATATGGCATGTTCTGTGTCAGCACTATTGCAAGGCAACACAGAACAGTAACGGCAGTTAACACTACTTTCATGCCAAATGCTTCTTGCAACTAACAAACAATGAATTCAATTGATAGACACTCTAAAATAATAAAACGTCAAATACATGGTGGAGAACGAAGCAATGAAGATTATTGCGCCGATTAGAGCAAGATGAAATCGTGATCGTAATTTATGCATGAAAGAAGAGTGAGATAAATGATTGATTGGTTTATTTAGTTTGATCAACGAAAATATTGTCAAAAGAGATGACGCCAGCTCATGACTGAGGACATACGTACTCTTTTAAAGAACAATTGAGGTATGTTCAAATTTCTATAGAAGCAACATACGGAACGAAGTGAGCCGATTCGGTCATTTTTCGGTCCACGGAATTTTTGAGCAATAACTAAGACTGGAGGAAAAGTAACATCGCGGACTAGTTATCCATAGATTCGCTCGAATAATATTATGTTTTGTTTGCACAAATAGTAGAGAACATCCTTAACTTATCTACGTTAGCTTTAACTATTTCATTCATGTGTCACCTCTAATCTACAGCAACCAATCGGAATAATCGAGAAAATACTTTATAAAGTTCGATGCTCATTAAGCGCAAACAACAGTAGTGTAGTTTTATTAATTTATTTTACGAAGTTTTCCAAATAATTCAAGTCAAATACCTATACTTGATCTATTTGATATTGATTGATTAGAAAATCTTAATTATTTTTCTTGTTTAAATTCTGACGATGGAATTCTTTTTTTTTTAATAGATTCAATGTTTTTTGTATTGCTGAACTAAGTCATACTAATAAAATTTCTATGGCCAATAAATCTAATTTTCTTGTTGAGTTTAATAAAACATTGTAACTGATCATATTCTAATTGAATTTTTCTTAAGATAAAGGTGAACATTGAATTATTGCTTTCATGTGTAATAGTCAATATATCGAGCATTTTACTTTAACTTCTTGTCAATCACTCTACTATGTTGCTGTGTACTGACGAACATAATTTTTTCATTAAATATTTTGTCATCGCTTCTTTAACCGTTAAGAGCCGAATGTTCCTTCCAAGAGACATTAGTATAATTTCAATAAATTCCACTACAAGAGCTTATATACAAAAATCAACATTTTTCTGAACTGGCATGACCTTAGTAAACATACAGAGATGAAAATATAATTCTCAAATGACTCTTAAACGGAACAATGGATCTTTTACGGCTCGTAATATTTTTAGCATCACTTTTCTTTTCTGAAGTTTTTTTTAATCATATAAACGACGTGCCGCTTTGGTTTTTTCTAAATGATATTATTAAACATAGTACTAAAGTATCTGATGAAACTATCTCGTAAATTTTAAACCGTCTCACTAACGCAAGACACAATCATGAAGAAAATGTTCCTGCTATGAAATATTCTGCCTCAAGAAAAAATCGAAGCAATGGGATTTTGACTTCAAATTTTGCTCATAAATAACTGATATGCCATTTAGATTACCCTACAATTTTCAGTAACAACTGTTGTTTACTCTTGGAAATACGGCATGTTGAAGAGAAGCCGAATTTTGTGAGTTTTTTGCAAAATGTTGCCGATTTCTTTCTGCGTCCAATATTTCAACAACAAAACGTCCGTTTTGACTAAAAATTTCAGCACAATTTAACGATCATATAAACTGAATAAGGGCGAAAGTTCAGATCGAAATTCCTTTCGTTCAGGTCTTTGGAAGATCCAAGATTTCTGCTACAGGACATTGTGTCACTCTAGAGGAAGATCGAAGTGCTTCGTTTTAGCTATAGTATGAGCATACTGAGGATCCATAAGCTCTGTTTTTATGGTTGTCTTCTTTATGTTGCAAGAAAAACCTCCTCGGGCTTTTAAGGATTCAAGAATTTTTCAGTTTGTACTCAATATTCTTGCTCTCTTATGTGAATTGATTGGTATATCAAATAATGATCGAACTATACTTCCTATTGACGTAGGCTTATTATATTCTATGATCATTTAACGATGATCAAACAATCGAATTATAATATATCTATATCATAACTTTGTTGATTCTATTATTCTTGCCTTTACTCTTCTCTCCTCTGGAGAACTTCTATCCTTCACTTGCACATCCATAAGTCTAGCATACTGTCTGTAATCTTTGATTTAAATTTAATTGATAGTGTTTCTCCAGAACTTGATGCATGAATATGAACAATGACTTTAAAATATTTCGTATCATCCAAACACATACGACTTACACGATTATTTCTACAGTAACATCAGGCTCTTTGAGATTTATTGACATGTCGATGACGAATTAAAGAAAAAAAAACTGACAGATATGTTTAAGACTAAACTTAAACTTGATTTTTAACACGTATTGCAATGAGTATCTCATATCGAAAAATGTAGAAAGTTTTTTTTTAGTGTAATGTTATAAAAGATAAGAATTTATATTTCTTTGAAGTATCCGGATATAATTATAATGCTCTTCGTTCGATAACATACTACTACTGTTTTTTTTTTCATCAATCAGTGACTAATGTCTTCAAATGTATACTCTGAATATACCTGTTTAGTCTACAGATCAATACTCAAATTCATTATGACATATGTATGCACATGAATCAACTAGGCGATTATATGCACATTCATCGTGATAAATAATTAAGATAGAATTTATATTTAGAACAAATCTAGATATATTTTAAATACTTGCACATTACATATTGCTGAAGCAGAAACTTGTTTTGTTTGCACGGTTATTATTAGTATGAATAATGTTCAGTTCAATGAAAGTACGATTATATTTGTCTTATAGAGAAAATCATTTTACATCTTTTAAATATCACGCGATACAAAGATCTAAGTAACTTAATGCTAAAAGTGTTTAAGATTAGTAATAATAGTCATATCAAGTATCTTTCAAATTTAAGAAACATTTTCTTCTTTGTGATCATTCTGAGTAGTCATATATTCTTTCGTACTATTCCTAGTCAACCAGAAGTAGATTACTAACTACGGAACACTTGTCATTGTATTGTGTTCGAATGACAGTCGTAGAATAGTCTCTTATTTATTTATGAAATTACTGTTGGCATGATTGACAATATAGAGTACATTATACCGAACATTACGTCAACGGTTTAGTCGTGGTTTTTTTTTGTTTGCTTTGAGTTACATGAGATCTTATACAAAATAATTCATTATCATTACTTTTAGAATTATTGATTGTTCAACTCAAAACAACATAAATCACGTTTACTTATTAACAATGTCTATCTTCAAAATCTATTCTAGCTTATTATAGAATAATTCAGAAAATGATATGTGTTATAAGAAAGAAAATTCATGTTTACAAATCTCTTAAGTTTCCTACTTATTTTTGTAATGTGAAGTAGAAAATGAAGAAGAAAAAAAAAAAGAATCACAAGAGAATAGTTGGTGTCGACATGCATACTACATTTTTTTCCTCTCGTCATGCCACTTCTAATAATAATCTAGACCATTAGGGAGATAAGAAAAAGAAAGAGAGAGTATCTCATTCTCTGTTGATGTTGTAAAAGAAAGAAAGAAGATGACAATGCCAATGTATTATGTTGTAAAATTATTCCGTCAGTGTTTATCATAACGATTACATATGATATATTTATCTATTTTGTTTTTTTTTGTTAAATTTTCTAGATATTTTTCTAAAGTACAAAATGGGTTAAACAGTAATTACAGATAACGAAAACAAATTGGACACGAATGTTAATATTAATATACATATCACTAAGATCTTCAACAAAAGTAATCAGTTTTTGTCTCAGTAAATTTCTTTGATTTTAAGTCAAATTAGACAACGTTGATTATATTACAGTAGACAAGGAGAAAATGTTCTCTTTTTCAAGCACCTAAAGTAAAAGTTGATAATAACATGAAGTATTTTTTTTATATATTATAGACGTCATGAAGTCAGATGATTCAAATACTTCAATTAAAGCAAATATATATATATATATACAATATTATTTCTCATGTGAATTCTTTGCGAATACAAATATTATAAAATTCTTGTTTCTCTATGATGTTTAATCAAATGAGAATACTATTTTGAGTTATATTTGCTTGTTAAGAACCAGTATAACAACAATAATAAAAATCTTGCTGTGATTTTTTTTTTATTATTCTTTTTCTATTTGTTGAATATTTCTTATTATTATGAAGCTTGTCTTGCCCTATTTCTTTTCATCTCTTTGATAGTTTTCTTTTTATATAATTACATTGTCAACTTGTCCTTGTTCCAGATCACTCACACATCATTACAATCTAATTATGGCTCCCAATGGTGAAAAAGACCGTCATATTTGTACATCTACAAATTTAATAGAACCAACAGTTAATATAACTGATCGTTTATATTTATTTATTAATGGACAATGGTATGATCTTACTCAATGGCAACATATACATCCAGGTGGTTCAGAAATTCTTCAAAATTTAAATGGTAGAGATGCTACAGATATATTCTATTCTCTTCATAGTAAAGAAGCTCTTAAAAAACTTTCTTGTTTAAAACCATGTTTATCTCTTCATATTCAATCTATGTTACCAATTATTGAATCAACTAATCTTACAATATCATTTCGAAAATTACGAGAAAATTTAATCAATAATGGTTATTTTAATCGATCAATATTTTGGGAATTATTTTATCCATTATCAGTTTATATTTTATGTTTATTTGGTACATTTTTTCATTTTTATTTGAATTATAATCTTCTTTCTATTCTTATTATTGGATTTGGTATGCAACAAGCTGGATGGATTGGACATGATTATGCACATGGACGAGGTATATGGATGCGATGGTTTTGTCGAATATTAAGTGGTTCTATCAATGGTTTTAGTCCAACTTGGTGGTCACATAAACATAATACTCATCATATTTATACTAATCATATTGGTATTGATACTGATGTAACTAATGATCCAATATTTCATTTATTTTTTCCTTCAAAAAACAAAGATGTATGGTTTCGAGCTTATCAACATTGGTATTTTATACCTGTATATTCATTATTATATTTAAGTTGGCGATGGCAATCATTTCAACATTCATTTAATACATATAAATATTGTGAACTTATTTTAATGTTACCAAATTATTTATGGCTTTATATGCTTGGTTGGCAAGTAGCATTAGGTTCAATTCTTCTTAGTGGTTTTCTTGTTTCTTGTATTGTTACAGCAACACATCAAAGTGAAGAAATGTTAATTGATTCATATTATCCATTTGTTGAAACACAATTTTTAACAACATGTGATGCTTATTGTAATAATTTTTTTATGGAATGGTTATGGGGTGGAATGCAATATCAACTTGAACATCATTTTTTTCCAACCATGCCAAAATATAATTATGCAAGAATAAGACCTATTCTTCAACGATGGACAAAAGAAAATGGTATTCAATATCGATGTGAAAGTGTTTGGTCAATTTGGCATCGAAATTATCTTACATTAAAACATTTTGCAGGTCAAATAAAAAAAACTTAGAATATAGAATTGATGAAAAAAGAAAGATGAGCGACATTTTTGTTTCTATACGTCATTTATAGATATAACTCGAGTATTATTTTTAGTCATTCGAATAAAGCAAAGAATACACATTCGTTGTTGTTACTTATGGATAACACTAAAACAGGATGAAGAAGTGCGAATTTGCTTGAAAAAAAATGAGAAGACCCACACCCTATCTGGATCTTGATTCTTTTCACCGAATTTACATGATTCTATTATTCATCAGAGCAATTAGAAGTACATTTTCATACATTGGATAGTTAAAAATGAAGTGACCATGCCAGTACAAAATCAAACATAGAAGCAATTATTCTTTGAAACAACTATTCCACAAATAGTTTTTATGCAGATTGTAAGAATGTTACCTTGGCATCTCTCAAATCAAGTTTAGCAGATGAGAAAGCTCGAGATATTTGTGGAAAAAATGCTTGCATCATACGATCAACACATTTTAACTGTGTAGCTGATAAATACTAATTCAGTTAATGACTAAAAAGCGTATCATCAACTGCAAACTCTTAAACTATTGTTCTCTGTTTATTTATAGATTATTATTTCTTTTGGATATAATACATAGTAAACCCGATAGGTTCTACGAGGAACAATGATGATGTCATGGGAACGAGACAGATATGGCCGATCACAATCCACGTCAGTACACTGCTCTATATGGTACAATTCAACAATGTCCTTTCTCTTGTATATGTAGCCAATTTCATCAGATTGGCTAAAAAGAGAAGAATAGATCATAATAATAGAAATTAATTATTCAAACATACCAACAGTAAAACCGATAAATGCAATAAGCCAAGACCAATGCTACGAGAATGTCTACACCACATGGGATTCCAATTGCCAACCCATTAGGTGAAGCTGTTAACAAAAACAAATAGAATCAGACTTTGTTATTATAATAGAGAAGGGTAGAAACAAACAGTTTTGTATTGAAATTGAAGAAGTTGTTTGGACAACTGTAGTACAAGCTTCATCAGGACTAGTGTACTGCGTGATCACTAAAATCACGATCACGGTCACAATCACGCGTGATCGTGATCACGAACGCTGTTTTTTCGTGATCGTGATCGTGACCGTGATTGATAAAAAAACTTCATGATCACGATCATAGCATACACATTCAAACTCTTAACCACTTATTTCGAAAATAAATGCTTTACATTTAAAACCAGAAGAGGTTCTGACAGTTCATATATGACTTATAACAAAAAAGAAGATCAACAAAACATAAAAAAGTGATTAAATACTATTTATATGAAAACAAAATCGAAATACACACAGAAAAAATCGCACAATTAAAGAACTTATTCATCTTCTTCACTTGAAAGATTTAGTACATCTTCACTATTATGTCGATGATTGATCATAATATCCGGTGTTTTCATTTTTTTATTATCGATTGATTATCTAAGACGATTGATTCATGTTTTCGTTTTGTCTCTTGGTCATTGTCTATTTCGAAAGATTTAATATCAAGTTTTTTCTTTAAAACATTCATGTTTTTGAAAAAAGACATCAGCTTATTCAACTTTTCAGCACCAAGTTTTGTTGGTTTATTAGTAATGGTATTTTTGCATGATGCAAACGCATGCTCTATGAAAGTGTTGGAGACTGAATCGTAATCGTGATCGTGATGATCGTGATCGTGATTACTTTTTTTTCCTCGTGATCGTGTTCGTGATCACAAGCTCTTTTTCTTCGTGATCGTGATCAAAAAAAGCAATCACGCAGTACACTATCAGGACATCCACATACACTAGTTTGTGTGACATAGAACTTGAAGCAATATTGAGATGATTGTACATTTTGGCTAGACGAAAGAAATATCTATATTAGATGTTTCATTGATTATTAGTTGATTTCTATACCTATTGAAAGCCATTGCACATAGAGGTGTAAGCCGTGCGGCTGAGCCGCCGTCGCCGCCGACAGACTCGAAAAATTTTAAGCCGCCGCCGCCTTGACAGTAGAAATTTTAGAAATTTTTAAGCCGCCGCCGCTGAGACACTTTAATTGCAGCCGCCGCGCCGCCGATGGTATTCAAAATTTTAAAATTTTCGAGCCGCCGCCGCCGCTGGCAACTAGCATAAATAAACGTTTTATTTATATTTTCTTGAATTCGGTACTTTGACATCTTAGAATCCCAATATATTTCTTCTTCATTATCTTCCTCGCCTTCAACTTCACTTTCGTGCTGGTTTTTTGACCAGCCAGGTGCTTGGGGTTCTAAATTGTAAACAAACCCTTAATTCTGTGTTGGTTGAAAATTCTAAGTTATCATTTCAGTTGTTTATGTCTTTATATTAGGTATATTAATAAATACATGAAGAGACGAGCATTTTAAATTTTGATTAACAAAAACAAAATAAAAACAACAAACTTGAATACGCTTAGTGCCTTTACTTATTAACAATCGTGATGGTGATTTTTCATTTATTATTTACCCTAGCAATTATATTTATTTTTTAATTTTAGACTTTTTTTTTCATTATGTCTAGATGTGAATTAAAGTTTTTCCACATATGTGTTTGAAGATAAAAAGGCCGAGATATTGAAATAGGCCTTGTCTACACTAAAAATTTTGATGGTAAATTAAGAGACATGATTGGTTAAACAGTTAATAAACAGTTAATAAACATTTAAAACACTTTTAAAAAGTGCATTAAATTTATTGCACTATTCAGAACCACATTAAAGTTGATGCACCAATCAAAGTCTGATTGGATTTTCCAATGAGACTGACGCAGTTTTCAATGAGCGATTCCTCTATGATTGAAGTGAACAAAAACTACGCTTCATTTCAAAGGCTAGGATTCTGATTAATGCATTAACTGACAAATGTAGACACAAATTGATTTAATACGAATTGAATACTGCATTATCCTTCTCGTGTAGACAAGGTCATAGACTAATTTCTTTATGATAATGTAGTACTTTTTAAACTTCAAGCCGCCGCCGCTGAGACACTTTAATTACAGCCGCCGCACCGCCGATGGCATTCGAAATTTTACAATTTTCGAGCCGCCGCCGCTGTGCAACCCTGGAATATCAAATCTGCGCCGCCGAGCTTTTTTAAAAAGTTTTAAAAAACTGGCGCCGCCGCCGATTAGCCTATCGGCTTACACCTCTAATTGCACACATAAGTTGATAGCCAAGTTGAGAGACGGTTGGTGTCCATGAGAGATCAACATAATAGGCAGTTGTGTTTAGCTGAGTGATGTTTCCTCGTATCATTCCAAGAAAAGCTAGTATGGTAATATCAATAATAGTCACATTTGAATTGCAACTGTTTATAGCAATTAGCTGTGATGTGAATATTTGACCAGTTACGACTGCTATACATGACTGTTCAGAAGGTGTTCCAATAATTGTAGGTGGATTAGGACATGACGATTCTTGTACTACTTGCACAAGAAATTGAACAGGCACCGAACTAAGAGAAGTTGTGCTTGTTGAATTGATGAAATATTCGACCTACTTATGAAAGAATTTGTTTTTTAGATATATAAAGTATTGCTTATTAACCATCAGTGCTACAGCAAACCAGTTGCCAACAATTTGACCTATTATCAGAATGGTACAATTAGGATAGATTATAGTGTTTGATGGTAATGAACCTGGTGGACACACACCACCACATTCATCTACTCCATTGGCTGTGGTAGACCATCGACAGCGAATTATGTCTCCGTCATCATCAACTACAGGTACATTAATGACTGTTGTTCGATTGACAGGAATTAGGATGGGAGACATCATTGTAGCCACTGGAGCATTGTTATATGAGCCATTGTTAGATCTTCGATTGACATTGATGCGTACAGAGATGGACCAAGTGGCACTGCTCGTTGTTGCTAGTGGACGCCAGGCAAATTGCTGAAAAGCAGCTGAAAAATCGTCATCTTCTTGTAAAGTAACAATGTCTGAACGTTGACTAATAGTGGGGGTGTGGGTGTGGGTGTGGGTCTATGTATCTATTATTTACCGAAACTCTCAATTCAGCTCAATCAACCAAACTGTTCAGCATATAGTGTTAAAAGACTTGGTTTTGTCGGCCTAGCAAAGGTCTAACGATCTTTAGTTTGAGATATAAACATTGAAATCAACACTTTTTTAAGCCGGTTTCGGTCAAGGGAACAAGGAAAAATTTCATATGCCAACATATTATAATAAAAACTCAAGGCTACGAAATTCTATTTCATTTTTCAAATTCAATGCTACTGTTTGACAATTATATAAACTAGTGTCCGTTGATTACAGTCCGATATTCAGAAAAGGTCAAGAACTCTCTCTATGTCAAAAGTTCTAGAAGAAGTATACATAGATTAAGCATATGATGAAATTAATAAGATCATAAGCTTCACGATAACGAAGAATTTTTAAAAAATTTTCACAGGCAGCTATCAGATCAATGAGACCATTTTTACAATTATATTCAAGCTGCCATACTAGATAGTAGGAGCAAAATTGCTTTAATCAAAGAAATACTGTCTCCATACGTCGTAGAAAGCACGCAGACAAATGATTGTTGGTAAATATTGGATCAGCTAGCTTACCATGAACACCGTTTGACTAATTAGTTAATTGTTAGTTATTAGTAACTCTCTCTTCCTAGTTAATGTAAAATATTCTTTGTCTTTTTGGTACCATATCGGCAACTAATGTTGCCTTCTACGGACTTTATAGCTGGAAAATAGAGAATACGAGAACATGCTCAAACAGTATTTTTTTTCTGTTTTTGTTGTAATTTTGTTGGTGGCCCAACAAGAAAAAACAAAACATAAAAAGCTTGGATGTGTTCTATTTAATTTTCATTTTACATGAATGAAATCCCAAGCACTTTACGAAAAAATAGTAAAGAATGTTTTAGAGCAGCTAAGAAGAATCTTTCTGTGTTTTGTATACTCATATTTTCAAAGAAATAGTCGTAGGAAGTGAAATCAAGCCAACATGAACTAGAATTAAGTTTAATCGATGCAATTCTAATCGTTGTTTTTTCAATGACATATCAACGCGATTCCTTAGCTAGTGTCTACATTTAGAAAAAGGAAAAAAAATATCTCTTACGTTTTTTTCGCAACTCATCTGGAGTACAGAATCTAGATGAAGTACGCCAGATTTCTTTAGTTCACATCTAATAATAAGACAATGAGTTTCTAATAGTTTCATCCATTTATTCAGCCATTTTCAACAGTTATTGATTTTCAATCTCAAGTTAGTATGACTACTGGCACTGTTCCTTGAAAATATCAAACAGGTGTCTAGTTCGAGAAATCAAGAATAAAATATAATACAGATCTCTCTATATACCAACTATTTCAAAAATCGTTGTGTTATGCTTAGTCTTCGTTTTAACAAAATACACTAAAAGAATCTTTCTTTTTGAGTTCATATCGAATTTTCTTACAGTTTTTTTCCATAAGCAATTTGTTCCTGATCAGTGCAGATCATCGCAATCGAAATTGAGTTACAACTAGTAATAGAACAATCGGATTTCATAATTAGATGAGTATCGGATGAATCAAGAAAAAACAAACAATCATGATTATAATTAGGACAAAAACAAAAATTGTCAATATTTGAAGCCTAAGTGTCTTTTTATTATATGAAACGCATAGGAATAAAAAAAAGTGTAATACATGAATAATCAAATGAATGAATTCAAGATTCGAATCATTTCTATGTAAGTCCATGTATTTGTTGTCTTCTTCTTATTTTGTTTTGTATGATTTGTTTAGTAGTATCATATTGATATCGTAAAAGACGATAAAGCATTTCAATGAACTCCATTATTGATAAGAAACTAATTCCAATCCATAATCCTGTATGACCACCGACATTTGAAATAACATCAACCGGTTGAACTGATGCTTCTTGTGTGTAATTTTCTACTTCAGTTGATAGACATACAACTTCTAGTCCAACATAATTATTTTGAACTTCTGATAACCAATTTGTTGACCAGTTTGTAGGTTTTATATTACGGTGAGATTCAACAAAGGCTTTAGTTATATTTGCATACCAAGTAGATGGCGCTAATGTTGAAGATGGTGTAATTACGAAATCAACAACGGAACATTCTTGAGTGCACTGTGAACAAAACTGATTCCAAATTGATATTGTACTGAAAATTCTAGAAGTAGCATTCATATAACAACCATCAGCAAAGTTACAAAGTGGTGCTTCAAAAATTGTATTTTTATCAGTAAGAATAACTGATCGAGCTGACCATGCTTTTGGATTTACACATCGACATTGGTCATAGCTGAGAAAAAAAAACAGTTATATATAATTTTCTTGATCGCTTAGTTTGATATCTCTTACATATATGCTTGAGTACAAAGTAAATAACATACACCTTGTGAATATGCATAATCAGCCCCTCCATATCGATCGAACATTGCTTGCATTACAATAGGTACTTTATCTGTACATTCTGTATATGGTGAAGATAAAAAGTAATTTGCTTTTTTCTTGTAACCAAGTTTATGTTTTCGTCCTGATGTAAGTTCAATGCCAGCTACATCAATCAATGGTAATTCTGTATTGTCATGAACCATAGCTACCATTCCAACTGACACATCTATTTTCAAAGAAAGAAAACATAGATTTTTCTCAACAAGTATCATTGAAACGAACCTCCTGAAACATATGGAACATACAGATCACTGTGTGCATAGAGGCGTAATATAAGCTTTCCTGAACCTCCATCATCATTGGTTTGTCGAATTTTGCTATTATTTAAATCTTTTGTTTTTGCATTAAATGTATAACAACGACCATATTTAGATGACAAAAAAAAAGTGAAATCATCTGCCCTACATTGTTGATTATTGTATGAGCATTCTATTAACATGAATTCAAGAGAAAAGAAATATTCATCCATAGATTCATTTATATTGAGTTTATTTCGTAAATAATTATAAATTTGACTGGTTTGTTGTTCAGTAAACGTTGTGTCGTTTATATTGGTTACATTAATTGAAGTTGTATAATTTAAGAAATCTGCTATAAAAGTATCATAACGCATAGGTGAATAATTACAAATTGTAACTGCTGGAAATGTTTGTGATCGTTCAACAACAACTGATACTGATGTTTGTGTTGGATATTGAAAATAGTTTTGAATTGATTGACTGACAAAATAGATCATAACACCAGTAAAAATGAGAAATGAACAAGTCCAAAAGATACAATTGTGTTTACTTTGACTACGTGCAATACCAGGCAAACCATGAGTGGATGTATTCAAAGCAAATTCTCGAACAATTGACATACGTCGTGGTTTTGATGGTTTTGGTATCCATTCTTCTTTAGTCATGGGAATAAAAATTGTCGTAGGAATGTTGACTGACTTCGACATTGTTTGACAATTCAATGTTAAATACACTTTATGCTGCGTATTAGACAATCAGAGAATAAATAGCCTAAAAAGACGAGAATGTAGCTCAATATGACGTGCCTTTTGTGATTATAAATGAATACGTTGCATTTTTAGAAAAAAAAATGGGAAAGAAAACATTAGCTAGAATTTCCTCGTTCTTTACATCAGTATTCTACTATCTGAACATAATACAAAAAATGTTTTTCTTCGGACGCTAATCACAGTATTTACTATGATCTGCTATCTTTTATTGATCACAAAACTAGTGTTCAGAAAATTTTTTTTTTTTTGGGCTAGAAAAGAGTAATTCGCTTTTCCGACCTAAATGAAGAATAACTTATGAGTCACTATATGAAAGTCTTGATCGAGTGTCTTAAAAAGAACGGGTTAGTCAAAATTTTATATTCGAATCAAACTCATTTGGTGTTAAAGCTCTTGATGTTTCGACAGAGAACAAATCTCTAGCTGTACTAGATTTCTTGCAGTTGAGTTCTTAAAATATTTTGAGCGACTTTTGTTTACGGCGCTATGCTACATTATACCGAATAACTCTTATAACAATAAAAATGAGTCACTAAAATGTGACTTAGGATTGATCCTCCTCAACTTAAGGTCCCAAAGTATTTTTTAGCCGCATCAGATAGATCAAAGAGAGTCGAGTTTCAGAATAAACTTTGCTTGAATCCTATTTCATTGATTCAACGACAGCCTATTTCAAAAATTAATGGATGGAATCTAAGGCATACCATCCGTAAATAGATTTAATTTAGATCTATTTGAGGGTACAAGGAAAAGTTTTAAGAACTTGAAATGAACAAAATTGTTCGAAGTTTACTTTTTTATCGTTCATATACAGATGTAACACTTTTTTGCTTGGAAAAAAAAATAGTAGAAATGGTTGAGAAGTTTCATGAATAAGCTAATTTATTGTACAAAGAAAATAATTCTCGTGTTTGTTGTTTCTTTGAAACGAGTTTCTTTGTTTGCTCACGATCTGTTTGATGTAAAAAACGTATCCAATAATTATAATTCAAGATATGCGTACGAGAAAAATTTTCACGTAAAACAAATCAACAATCATGTTTCTATCCATGTGCATAATTACTTGACAGTCAATATTAGTTTTATTCCATAATTTGTCTTTTTTTTTGTATCTGTGAAAGTGACTAATGATTAATCATCATGGAATTTGATTCATCAGAAAACAATTCAAATCATCTGAAATTAAACAAATGCAGTTGTTGATTCATTGAAAAGTTTTTCTATATGTTGATTGAATTGCTTTTATCTAGATCACATAATCTCATCAATTTTCAAATTTATCATTTCTAATGCTCAAGAATATTTTAAACTAAATTCTTTTTACTTTTGCATTCATTTTATTAAATAATTTTTCAACTGTTTGAGTCATTGTTAATTATCCAATTATTAATATCTTCCATATACCGATATTCTACTATCCAGTTGTTTAGTTCATGATTTTACAACACTAAAAAATAAAGTAAATATTATTCAATACACCAAGACAACTAATAATCGTGGTAATGATAGAAAAAAATCGGTAATATTAATACAGGTAAAATCTACATGGTTTACAGTAGAATCCTTGTTTATATTCTAATTTGAATTGAGATCAATTCTATCTTTTTCTTTTCAAACTTATATTTAGACTCGAAATAAGCAATTTGTGTTTTTATGCGAAAACTTTTCAGCATGAATTCCATATAAGAAAAGGCTACTTCATTATCTAAGTATTTTGTTTAATCTTTCATTTTATGTTCAAATAATAGCTTCTATTTATAGAGACAAAGAAAAAAGGTATTGTTTACATACTACGCTATCATTTTTCTTGATTCTTGAAATCTTTCCCAATCTATGACATCACCACAGCGTTTTTTTAAACATCTTGTATAATAAAAAAACTTTGTTTTAGTTTCTAGTCCTTTTGACTTTTCTTTTATTTTCCATTCGCATAAGTCCATCAATTCAGTATTTAAGAAAGTAGTTCGAGATCAAAATCTTCAATCTCAGTATGGATGTTAGTATCCTTTTGAAACAACTGTAAGATCTGGTGAAAAGTCACACGAAATCGTAGTTACTTGTTTTTTTTATCTTCGTTTAATATATGATAGTAATGATGAAATTCTTTTTAGTGCTAATAAATACATAAAATATCAGAACATTTTAAACAAAACCGTTTGATTTCTATGGTAGTATGGTTCACAATTTCGTTTACATCAACAATTAATCAAGCAGTTTTGTAATCTTAGGAATATCTTAGTCAAAGTCTATCATCTTTTTTTCCATGAAAGAAAATGCCATGCTAATTTACATAAATTGCTACTCTTGAGACTCTCTGCAAATGCGTCATATGCACTTATTCGTAGTTACTTTTTTTCATAAAGAAAAAAAACAAAGAATAGTCTTAGTAAATTAAGAGTAACAAGACAAAGCCACCAATGCTTATCAATGTACGAAAGACAAGTTACAAGAAATGTTTGAACAATGATTGCTTATTTTTATTGAAACTTGTCGATGACTCATAAACTTCAATGTATACAATTATCTTTCGTATGAAATAATGCATCCAAGAAAGCAAGTATAACAATTGAAATATCATACAACGGAGACTTTTGAAAAAGATGCGTCAAACGTGTAATATAGTTTGAATTCAATCTACATGTATATCAAACTCATTAGTTTTTTTGTTTTTCGCAAGAGACAAAAATATGTTAGGAATGGATTTATCAGCGTATCTTTTCAACTAATTCGACTTTAATTATGCAAAAACAATATGTAATTATTCAACTGATTCCTTATGAATTACCTCATATTTTTATTCGTGGCTTCGAATAAAATTTATTGAGTACATATAATTTTATCAGTAAGTGATTAGTGATTTGACTATTGAGATCTA
>CAJNOP010000479.1:101806-134599 GCA_905250075.1 Rotaria sp. Silwood1
CCACCTTTTGTTCTTTGTTGTTGCTTTTGTTTTTCTTATCTGTGCTTAAAATATGTAATAGAGAGTTCTATTGAATGTTTATACAAAAAAAAAAAACGAAACGTGTCGGCAAATTCAATTCCAAATATTCAATTCATCTTATCAAAACACATCAATTTTTCAGTGAACTTATTCTGATAAGAAATGAATAGTTACAAAGCAAAAGTTTAGACTAGCAGATTGATTTGTATCTTAGATAGTAACTCGGTTTGTTTTCCATTGATCCTTTGAAAACTTTCATAGGTCTTCTAATGATGAAATGAATCAATGTGCAATGTAAGGAATAATTTCGAATACACCTGCTGGTGGTCCTTACAAAGCATCGAAAAAAATCGTTGCATAAATATCTGAGAACTATCTTATTCAACAACAAACACACTCACATGCAAAAATACAACAACAAAAGGCAAATGAAACTTTCCGTTAATCCTCTCTGTCTCTTGTCTCAATGATGAGTTATCTTTTCTTCAATTATTTTTCTTTAAAAAACCGTATCAAATTTCTTTTTAGAAAAGCTCGTCCTTTATTTTTCATTGATCGAAGAGGTACATCTTTACCAGTGTTTTGAAAATAACCATGTGTAAAAAATTGTACTGTTTTTCTATTGATGAACATTCTTTTATTCTTCAAACGTTTTTTTTCTTATCGTTTTGGTTTTTTTAATAAGCACCAATCTTCTTCGATAGAAAACGCTCGATGGAAAATCATTGTTTCCGATTTCAAGCTACACATGCATTGACATTCATATTGACACAGTTCAAATGGTAAGCAGTATAAAACTCATTACTTCTTTCTACCGTTTTGAACAGATCACTTATTAGAACCTGTGATAGCTTCCATAACGTCTTTTAAAATCTCGATATGTGTTTAATCCGTTCGGACGTCTTCATTTATCATGCTGTCTGTTAAATTTTTGTGAACTTTGAAATCCTATAATGGTTTCCAAGGGTGCTTTTTAGAGAAAATACGACCAAGCCATCACTATCAGTAGCAATTGTCGATGCAATCAGAGAGTGAGCTTGTGTAAATGTTTATTATTAAACAGTAAAAAGAAACAATAAACTGAGCAGAAACATGTGTGCGTGTGTATATACGAAAGGAGAGAGTTCATTTATGTTCCCCATATTCGTTGTCACAACAGTTCAGTTTGAGCCGGCACCACTTGATTGCTTATCTTTTGTAGCGGATTGAGCAGGTAAATTGGTGCCACTGCCAGCATCGGCACCTGGATCGCCACGCTGTGGTTCCTAAGGATTAGCCGTGCTTGAACCAGCTGAAGGTAGATTCATGATACTACAACCTCCACTGTGATGTAGAGAAGAGGAAGTGTACTGATTCTTCTTCGATGTAAAAAGAAAATATGCTTACCTACGGTTACCAGTCGTCTGTCTGGTTGTAGCGCCAGAAAGTCCTCCTTGGTTGCTTGACATCTAGTTGTGTAATGTTTTTTTTTATCTTGAGAATGAATGAATAGCAATAAGAGTATCCTCTATTAATACCGGTAAAGATGAGAGAGATACACAGAGAAAATTTCTAGAATAAGGTGGGAGCATTAGTGGTATTGAGTTCTATTTTATTCTCAAATGTAGCAGGAGCATGCAAACAGAGAGAACATGTGTCTGAGTGCGTTCCTGTCCGCACCAATCAAATGTATATGAATAGAAGGACATAATATATACAGTTATCTAAAAGCAGAAAGAAAAAGAAGAAGATGAGGATAGTCTAGTATTCAATGAATGAATAATAGTTTCACGCATTTATGTCGCCATTGATTTGTATGAAATAACAAAGAACAGAAAGAGTATTTCCAATACTGTAAACGGTGTTGCTGTTGCTGGTCATCGAGCAAGGACACGAAAAAAATGAAAAAGAACAACTATTCATTAATCGATATCGAACCGTACGCAGAAATTGTTCTGTTTGTATTCGTAGGTAAAGGAACGTGGCCCATATTTCTCTGCCAGTCTTCTGTAAGCAAGAAAGTGCACTTAACAACACCAATTAGTATTGCAAATCGAACATGTATTCAAGCTTCTTTTCTTAAAATTTATTCTTGCTACAATATTCGATCATACTAAAAAGAACTGGTTGATGAGTTAGAGTGATAGTAAAAGACTTGATTAAAAACCATCGGTTTTCTTGTATTAAAAATAAACTATATAAAATGAAAGTATATTAGAAGTATACAAATACCTCAGTATCGGCTTATTAATATTCTTTTCTGAAGGAAAAATATTTAAGCAATATTTTTCAACAAAATTAATTGCATCCAAGATAAATTTATTATGTTCTACTCTCATTTTAACTCAAATTAATGTCTTCGTCTGAGAATCTATTCTTTCCAGATATTATGGAGCATATATATGTACAAGATCATTTAGAAAATAAATAATAATTTTAAATCTATTCGAACACCTTTATTAATACATTATTCGAAAACAATATCTATTTTAGCGACATAAAAATGTCTTACTTTTTTTTCTTTTATAATAACTATCTTTGAAGAATTTATTATTAAATAATTCAATTCCATTAGTGCCCTTCATATCATCATTTGTAATTGCGTCATCATCATTAGCTTTTCGTTGTCTTCAATATTGATCAAACAGTTGAAGATTTGTAATATTGTATTGCAATGCAGTTAATTTAGTACTATAATTTAGTATCGGCGTACCATTAATATTACAATATAACCAACATAGAGCTCCTATGATATGTGTACATGCTCCTTTCGAACACACAACCAGTTTACATGACTACTATGTATTGATATCTTTAATATCTAATGATAATTCAAAGTCATTATCATCATTATTAATAACAAATTTTTGGGCAGTATTGTCAGATGCTTCTGATTGGCAGGAAAAATTCTAAATTTCTCCGCATTTTCATATTTCCTCGATGCATGCCTTTATAAGGTTGACGACAAATTTTCATTCATATTTTATCAACAATTAGGATGTGGGTGTGCCTGTGGCTGTATCCGTCGGCATGCTTTACACCCACATCCAGAAATGGTCATGATAAGAAATCATCTTCATTCGTAGTCATGAATTGTGCAAAGACAGTTTTATTCTTATAACGAAATCACATTGAAACTTCTGTCGAGTTTTCGGATAAAAAATTCAATGTAATAATGTGCAAAAGTATACTTTTCCGATGAGGTTAGGCAATAAATCTCTTTTAGACATCTGTCGAACGAAAAAGCGAACTTAACTCACTCGTCTGCTGAGTATCTCAGAGCTTGCGACATGTTTGATAATCTCGCGCTAGTGCACTTTCGATTGTAGAGACAGATTTCTTCACTTTTGTGATATTGAATCTTCAGCATACGGATGTGATCGATCGCAGGCCACGCTATATAAAGATTTCAAATAGTTTTTCATCTTTGATGATAGTTGAAACAGTAACAAAGACGATTATGTTTTATGCAGTGTATCGCCATTACATGAAATTGAAGTCGAGATTTCTCATGCTGATCATTGATTTCTTTTGTGAATGATTGGTTACGTGCGGTTTGGTAAATTCGGGATGTGGTAGAAATTTATTGTTTATGCGCTGACGAATATACAACAATCATGTTGTTATCGTCAAACTTCTTTCCTATTTGTCTCAAGTAAAGGACAGAACACAATAACAGTACGTGCTTAATCTTGTGTTATTATCTATCTTTGCGTATATATCATCAAGTTATTTCTCTCTTTGCTACGGCGACCGAAGCACGTGAGGAGCACAGATATTTTCATCAAATACGGTTCATATATCCAAGACTATCGTAGTACTACTCTTCGATCATTGCCATCAATAACAAGTGTGTACTTTTTATAAAATTTGTTATTAGTAAGCATGGCACCAAATAAATTGAGCGCTGTCGATTATGTTATTCTTGTAATACTTCTTCTATCATCGGCTGTCATTGGTGCTATATTCGGATTTTTCAAGTCGAACAAGAATTCAGCACAAGAATTTCTCCTAGGTATGATTGATCTCTTGATACAGTAATTGTACGTAATAGTATCATTCTTTTACAGCTGACAGACGTATGGGAGTAAGTATAGAACTATACAATAAATTGTCTCCATTTATTCTATACAGGCGTTTCCGACGGCACTCAGTATTATGGTATCGTTCCTTTCGGCTGTTACTTTATTAGGTACACCCAGTGAAGTCTACATGTTTGGTACAATGTATTTTTATCAAGGTAAATCGAATGTAAATTTCTAATCATTGATTACTAAACTCTATGTTATACTAGGGATTGCGCTAATAATCGCTTCACTAGTGACAGCATTCGTATTTATGCCTAAATTTCGTGCAATGAATTTTACAAGTGTCTACGAAGTATTCTTTTTATTGTTTCAAATTTTTAATGAAAAGAAAGAGATATTCTAGTATTTAGATCAACGATTCGATCAAACCGTACGTTTATGTGTTTCATTCAGTTACTCATTGATCATGGTAAGAGCTTATTTATTTGATAGGTTCAGTTATCTTTGTCATACACAGCTCATCTACATGGCCATTGTATTATACGGACCCGCATTGGCATTAAGTCAAAGTAGAAAAATGTTAAATTCGAGAATTCGACAAAAAAACCTAATATTGCTTTTCTTTAGCTGCTGGTTTGAACATTTGGGTTTCTGTTATTTCAATCGGTGTCATTTGCACGTTCTATTCTTCTGTGGTAAAATTCAAAGATATCAGAGAATCCAATTTGATCTATTTCTTGATCTGTATTTAGGGTGGTATGAAAGCAGTCATTTGGACCGATGTTCTACAATCAATAGTCATGTTTGTTGGTCTTTTAGCAGTCATCATTCAAGGTTTGATATCACTCGGTGGTTTTAAACGAACATTTTCCATAGCATCACGAGGCGGCAGAATTGAATTTGATAGGTATACCATTTCGACAAGCTCATTTTTTAGCTCTCCACCCCACTTTTTTATTAAATATCGGCAATCAATAGAGAACATCTTGTTACATATATATCTGGACGATTTCACATGAGTTTGTTTTCTATAGTCTGAGATATGGCCGATCAAACGCGAATAGTTTTATCGTAATTTTGTCCCTCGAGTCTGAGAGAAATGTTTTGATTTTTTTTTGTTTCTATGCATGAAACAAATGATCCTTTCGAATTATACTCAAATTCAAAATATAACATCATTTTAGTATGGTCTGTGAGAAATGAGAGCCTCTTAATTGATAGACCGTATCCTAGGCTATACATATGAATCATTCATACGTCCTGAGTAGAGACGCCTTAAGCTAGACCTAGGTTAACATACGAGAAAGTACTGTCTAAAATGGTAGCATTTTAACTGGGCTTTTTTTTTTTACATTAAACATGTGAATGAGTCATATCTATAGCCTAGGGCGAGACCTATCAATTGAGAGATCCCGCAGCTTGAATGATCAAAATAGTTAACACACGCTATCTTAATTTTGTTTTACCGGCTAAACGAAATATTTCAGCACTCATGTCGTAGAGACAATGCTAGGTAATTTAATATTTTGCTCTTGAGTATAATTCAATAAGAGCATTCGTTTCGCGCATACAAATAAAAAAATCAAAACATTTCTCTCAGACCAAGATCGACAATCATATGGTGATATCCATTCTCAGAATCCATAGAAAATAATCTCTGGCTTCTCATACAAGCAAAACTGACACAATGTTTCTAACACGGCTGAAAGGTAGAAAAGTACAAAAGTGTCTCTTGAAACTGAATCATTACAATGGAGAATGTGATGATAAGTTCCTTCGTTGAACCCAACTTAGGCTGTATTAGAGACCATGAATATCAAGAGATAAAATTTCGATAAAACTATTTGTCTTTGACCGACCATATCTCAGACTAAAGAAAAGAAACTGATGTGAAACATTTAGGATGTATCTAACATGAAGTTCTCTATTGATTGTACATATTGAATAAATAGATGGAAGTTGTGAGCTCCTTCCCACTTTTCAAGTCATGAAGATTCATTTTTATCACACGGAAGAGTCATCGTTAGTTTGACGTAGTTTCCTAGCTGGGATTCCTTTCAATAAAATTTTGTTGTGTTTATATCTTCAGTGTTAGCGCTGATCCTCGTACTCGTCATACAATATGGTCATTAATCATCGGTGGGTCAATCAATGCACTTGCTACCTATGGATTTAATCAAGCACAAGTACAACGTTATATGTGTATTCGTTCAACACGTAGTGCTAAACAAGCACTATTTATGAATGCAGTCGGTTCTGCACTGATTGTTTTCCTCTCGACTCTAATTGGAGTTATCATTTATGCATATTATGCCGATTGTGATCCGTATACAACCAAAAAACTTCAAGAAATTGATCAAATTCTTCCGTATTTTGTCATGGAAGTATTGGGCGATAAGAAAGGTCTACCTGGTGTATTTCTTGCTTGTATTTTTTCTGGTTCACTCTCTACAATTTCATCTGGATTGAATAGTCTAGCAGCAGTACTTGTAGAAGACGTTTACAAAGGACTTTTGGGTAGACAATTGACCGATCAACGACAAGGCTTTATATGCAGAATAGTCTCAGTTGTGCTCGGAGTTTTTGTCATGTCACTTACTTATGTGGTCAGCTATCTTGGATCGATACTCAATGCAACATTGTCTCTGTTTGGCGTCCTCGAAGGTCCTATAATGGGCGTCTTTGTTCTTGGTTTCTTTTTTCCACAGGCGAATCGACGAGGCGGACTTGTTGGATTTTTCATAAGTCTAGCCTTAGAACTATGGATCTTTTTAGGGGTTCAAATTACAAAAAGACAGATGACAAGTGTTATTTTACCGTTATCGATAGCTAATTGTACTGATATAACAAATAGTACATTAACAAATTGGACTACAAGTACAACGATACCTACATTCTTAAAGTAAGATCAATAGATAGGCTGATTAAGTATATGAATATTTCGAATCAGTTAATTTTATTTAAAAAAAACTATGATTTTCATATAGACGCGATCCTCTCATTGACCTCTATTCGGTGAGCTACATGTGGTACACACCCATTGCAGTCATTACCGTTGTACTCGTTGGTATCATTGTTTCCTATTTAACTGGTCCACTTCAACCACATGATATCGATCCAAAATTGATAATATCAGTGAGTGCTATCTGTTGTAGCATTTTTCCTAAACGATGGCACGGATCGCATCAATGTGATGTCAATCATGAAGCTTTTCAAAAGAGACAGGTATGTTGATATGAATATTTTATTTCATAAATATATAGTTTTATTTCAGAACGATAATAATGACATGGAAATGATGACACATGGCACTCATAGTTCTGATCATAGAAGCCCTAGTGTACAGATGGTCGATACAAAACCGAAAGTATTAATAAAATCGAACATGGTAGCACCTGCTTTAGTCGTCTCTCCACTGTCTGCACCGGTCACAACCGGTGAAGTTCATGACAGTCCGTTCGCAAATTGAGAACCTGGATAGCACGTGGTTTCATTCGAAATAAAGCGGAAGGGACAATTGTTGAAGTTGTCAAAACTAAGCAATATGATCTTTGATACTTTCACAAATAATAACTGATAATTCATCAACAGGTGTAGTCTTCATTTCACTCCATAAATTGTAGACGAGTGTTTGTTTGACATAATTTCAAACATCTACCATCAGAACAAAAGTACAAGTTTAATCTCACACTTTTATTTTTCTTTACCTGCATATCCAGAGGTCAGTACCTCACTTGATGTATGTTAACAATATGTTCTTGTAATTTTTCTTTGCACTACGACAAGAGTACAACAAAAGGAAATAATGCAATAGAATAATATTCATATTCAATACATTCAAGCTGATCTTAGTACTACATTGTACGATCCTTCAAATTGAATCGAATTCTAACCGTTTAACCTTCTTATCTAACCAAGAACTCAAAGAAATCAGATTTGACTGTTTTTTTTTCTCGTATATATTAGTCCTCGTGATTCATCATTACACATTGAGTCATCACCGGACAGACCAATGTGTCGAATTTCGTAGTCATTTTCTGCAGAAAGATAACAAGGTAATCAGATGTTTCTTGGAAATGTGGATCTGGACTGGAGCCTTCTCTTCAACCACACAAGCAAACCCACATTTACAACCTAACAATTTGAAACAACAATGGGTACAATAGGAAAAAAAAAGTTTCGATAAATTAGCTTTACTAATAAGTATATTTTATCTTAAAATCTAGTTATGATAGTAAAGAGCGTTTATGTCATGAACTAAAATTAATTCATTTTGATATAAAACTCATGATCATATTTACTTACAAGCATGATGAAGATATGAAAAATTTATGACGACATGTGTTAAAAGTTTCACTCAACATGATGCTTATGATCATCTCATACGAAATAATCAAAAATGAGTTGCTTTACATATTGCAGCTTTTTATGATAACATATTAATTTTTAACAAAAGATCCGTTAGATGGTCGGATGTGGGTGTGATTATGCATATTAATCTCTCTCTTACATTCACACTCATACGCCTCCATTTTTTCATATAGAGCCCATAGGTGAGCAGATTTTTATGATGTTTTTTGTTTTTGTACTGTTATTGTATATCATCGGCCGACTTGAATTATCTTATTTACATGAATTTATGATTTAGAACGTGAATCTATTCATCTCTGGGAATCAATACAAATTCGATAAGCTCTATATCAGACAATGACAGATCACATATATAATTGTTCATTCAAATGATTGGATTCTAGACAGAAATATTTTCATAGATATCCATCTTGTTCACAGCTGTCATGCTTTTAATTGAATTAATTACCACTTATAAATCAATTGATAAATAGCAGAAAAATTTTCTAGAAAAAGTCTAGAAGTTGAATATTATACTTATTCAATTGTATTTTCAATCTAAGATTTATATATGAAATTTTTTTTCGTCAACAAGGCCTTTTTTGAAATAGAATTTCTGAAAAATATTTAATGCTTGACAAACAAAGTAACTAGTAGTAACTTTTGAAATTTACAATTACGATACTTCCAACAATGACAATGAATAGTTTTGATATTCCATTAAGGTGTTGAAAGGTAAATAAATGAAGTGATACTGTTCAAATAGAATAAATCAGATATCGCCAACATTTTAGAAATGATTTGTTTACTGATTTTTTTTTATCAAATAAAAAATAAAAAATCTCTTCCGATGTTTCTTTCAAATAAAGCTTCAAAAAGATGGTTTTTTTTCTTCTTCCTAGAGAATACGTAGTAGTGAATAATATTTACCTGACTTTGATATAGGTTCGTGACGAAAACAGTGTCATCGTCTCCCTAGTATGATAAATATTTATTCAAAGAACGACGAAAGTAACACATAAAACAAAAACAGAGAAAATGAGACGATAGCAACGAGGTGAGACGAAAACAGGTAAACACATGATGAAAGCGACGTTTCGTTGCATATTTTCAGTCAACAGAAAGAAAAACGTCTTTTATTTATTTTTTACTTGGAAAGAAATTTCTTTTTTTCTGCCGACAAAATAAATCAAATTAGCACAAAAGGTAGTATATCTTCACCTGACCAAAAGACTGCAGAATTTACATTAAGAAGTACTGTTGATCTACTGACAACTGAAATGTCGATTTCCTATTCTAATGAAACAGCATATTCGACACAAAATAATAATCAAGAAGAATTAATTTATAAAACGACTTCGTCAAAGCATAGACAATTAAGTGTACCTTACAATTTTATTCTCATATGGTTGAATTCTAGCGTGAATGAATATGACAATCAATATAATGATTTAATGACTCAATTTCAACGTATAACTAAGTCCATTCGACTATTTACTGATGTTGATCAATGTATTGAATTTATGAGAAATATTGAAGATGACAAAGTTTTGATTATTTTATCAAACAATATCGATATGACTTATGTACCTCTTATAAATGATTTACATCAAGTCGATTCCATATACATTTTTTCGAATGAAGAAATCAAACCTGAACAAAGTTTATTAGAATACAAAAAAGTACGAGGCATATTCTTTGATATCATCATGATGTTTAATCAACTTCAACGAAAGTTTTGGCAATACGAACAGGATCTTATATCAATGAATATATTCTCGTCCGATTCTACTCTTGATTTAAATGTATTCGATCAAACATGCATGCATTCTTTATTATTAAAGGAGATTCTTCTTGAAATGAATTACAATGAAAAAGCAACAACTAACTTTTTTAAATTATACCGCGATCACTATCTGAACTACGAATTTAATTTTAGTAGAATTGATGAAAAAGAAAAAAATTATAATCATTATTCACCTATTGAATTGTACATTAAAATGCCGTCTATTTACTTCATACTCAACAGAGCATTAAGAGCACAAGACGTGACTAGTATCATTAAAATGGGATCTTATTTGAAAGATCTTCATAAACACATCAAACAAGTTTACTCAACAGTAAATAAAACTGAAAAACTAGTTGTCTATCGGGGACAAAAGATTTCAAAAGATGACCTAGAAAAAATGAAAAAAACTACAGGAAATCTTTTGTCATTCAACAATTTCTTGTCCACAACTACTGATCGAGAAGTGGCATTAGAATGGGTTAATGATGCTCGTAACAATCCAAATGTAGTGGGAATTCTTTTTGATATGGAAATCGAACCATCACTTTCGAAAATTCCATTTGCTCCATTGAAAATAGTTAATGATTGCTCGACATGTAAGAACGAAATTCTCTTCTCAATGCATACTTCGTTTCATGTAAACGAAATTACAGAAATTGATAATGGTTTGTGGAATGTGAAGATGATTATGGCAAATAACCTTAATCCTCAGCTTGAACATCTTACAAATCGTCTACGTGAAGCAATACAAGATTCTAATGAATTGCATCGTCTGGGAAACTTATTAATTAAGATGGAATACTTCGACCAATTTGAAGAGACTTACGATGCACTATTCGAAATGTTATCAAACGATTATATAAAAGAATTCGAATATATTTCCAATCAAATCGGAAACATGCTTATTGAAAAAAATCAACTAGGAAAAGCATTGTCATTTTTACAAAACACACTTGAGGTTAGATGTAAATCTTTGTCATCAAACCATCCAGACTTGATTACCACCTATACTAATATTGGCTTAGTGTATAACAAAATGGAAAACTATTTACAAGCGCTCTCATTTTATGAAAAGGCACTTGAAATACAACAGACAATTCTTCCACATAATTATTCAGACTTGATTAATACATACAGCAACATCGCCTTGATATATCATAGTAAGGGAGAATATTCAAAAGAACTTTCTTGTTATGAACAGATACTTCAAATTCAGCTAAAATCTTTGTCGTCAAGTGACTCAGCATTGATTGATACATATAACAATATAGCTCTAGCGTATTGTTCTATGAATGATTACTTACGTGCTATTCCATTTTATAAGAAGGCTCTTAAAATTCAACAATTGGTTTGTCCAGTCAATGATCTATCAATAGCGACCACATGCATTAATATCGGTCGAGCACATGCTATTAGAGAATACTACTCATTTGCACGCGATAGTTACCAAGAAGCACTTAAAATTCAAGAGAATGTTCTGGATCCAAATGATCTTAGATTGGCTGAGACATATAACAATATTGGAGAAATGCATCGATTAACAGGAAACTGCTCAGCTGCATTACAATACTTTGAAAAGACGCTACAAATTCAGGAAAAATCACTTGCTTCAAATCATCCATCACTAATTAAGACAAAACGTGATATAGACCAAGTACGTAACTCTATGAAGAATATTGGCAAAATAATATCATTTTTGGAGACAGTACTGAAACTAAAATCAAAATCATTTCTATCAAATGATACATCCTTCAATTTGAGTGATGACAATATGACAACAACATTGGAAGAATCTAATCAATACGAAGATATGGCTCTTGAGCCATCACAAACCATTAATTCCATTGCTCATAGTATTAATCCTAATCATTCGCCAGCGGAAATATTTCAAGAATATGACAATGAATGCACGACTACATTCAGCAGTGAAAAACAGCGTGAGAAAAAGATCGACAAGCAGTAAGTCTATGTATAATCTTTTCAATTAAATAATTAACTTTCTTTATAGATGGATCTATCCTGTTCTTCTTATTCTTCCTTCGTTAGAAAAATCTCCTTTATATTCTGTTCTAAAGGTCATAACCAATGGTTGTCTCATGTCTCCAATTCTCATAGATGAATGTAATGATAAACTAAAGTCATACCAACAAATAAAGGAACTTATACTCGAAGTTTCATCTATTTCTGTCAGTGAGCGAGATCGAATGCTTACAGAAATCTCATCTTTTGATAATATTCAATCAATCTATTTATTGGGAAAACCACCTGAAACAAAACAACAACGGAATGAGTTTTTTAATCGATTTGACAAAGTATGCATATTCTGTGACGATGAAGAGCAAATTGCTGTTCAATGGGTATTGGATACCGCTAACCATTGCCGCATATCTGCCAATCAATATATTAAGGCAGGTGACAAAGCTGTTGCTAGTGAACATTTTCAACGAGGTATAGAACTTTACGATCGTCTTAAAGACTTCATCAAATCAACACAACGTCAAGTATCATAAACATTCTTTTGCTTTATAGTGACTATAAAATAAAATAACACAAACTTTTTTTTTTATCTCCAACAAAACATTATTTATCATCAATATATTTTTTCTAATCATGTCTATTTTTAGAGTTTTAGATTTGATGGCATTAGCTAGAGCAAGAGTATTGACTTTTTTTGATCCTGTTGATAAATATGAATGGTATGATAATAGATTTGATAAAAGAATATTTATTCGTTGTATTGACTCTCACCATTGTCGTAACCATATATGCGATCATATCAATCAAGATTTAGATGTTCATTTCTTTTTCCCTGATACTCAATTAGCACCTATCATGGATTGGCAACCGGAATATATCGGTACTTATAAATATATTTATTGTCGTGATCAAACATCAATCGATGAAATTAAACAAACATATAGGAAGCGCCCTACCCACCAGATATTCCTTGCTGACGAACTAGAATTTCAAATTGGTCATGTTCAAGTTGCACTCTTGCGTTCATTAGCAAAGAAAATGCCTGAGGAATCTCCTGAACGTGATGAAATAGCATCAAAAGCAATAGAACAATTAGAATGTCTTAAACTCATGTTAAAACAATTGAAGACTGATCAATTAAGTGAGGAACCTGTCGAACTTCACTAAGATACAATTTTCTTTTTCTTCCCATGACTAACTGTTGTCAAAGCACATTTTGTACTTGATTTTCTTTTACACATAAATATTTATTCAAGAAGACTCAGTCAAACTTAAAAACAGCTAACCTCATTAAACTGCTTGGGCAATAATGCACATATTATCGTTTACCTCGAAAAAAAAACAGATTACTCGAAAGTTTTCGAGCACTTTCTAATAGATGTAAGATAATGGGATATTATTTCTACAGTTCAAAGGATTTACTTATCAATAAACTCTCAAAATACAAGCATAGGCCTTCGTTATGCACATCTTATCCCTTGGATACTTCCAGAGTGGGTTTGGATGTGGGGCGTAGGATAAGAAGCAGATAACATTCGCGACCACACCTCACCATCGGCGGCTTGAGTAAGAACGATATTATTGCAACCTTTTATGTCTCCCCCATATCGATGCCAACAAAAGAGATAACTGAGCAGATCTTGTTTGTTATCTTTCAACGAGCAAGGCTAAACCAAGTATTCGTCGACTGATACATTCCTACGACGCTTTTCGCGGAATGAAATCTGAGTTTGACGGGTATGTTGTGCAATTCAAAACATAGAGATAAGAAATTTATGTATTAGCCAGCAAAATGTGGGTATCTAAATGCAAACAGCGTTTGCATTTTGGGTATAGGTGTGGGCAGACGTGGGTTTTTCGTCGACCTGTGAGTGTGAGTTTGAGTGTAGATGTTGTTATGGGTTTACGTTAAGTGATATTATGACTCCACTCATATCTACACCCGCACTCATAAAAAGTGCTCATAAACAATTTGTATCAATTTGAGAAGTTGCAGCAATCAATATGTTGATTTTGCTTGAAATTTTCAGAAAAAATTTACCAAAACATCACGGCAAAAAAGTAGTACAACAAAGAGTAAATCATTTGATTTAGAAAATTGAGAAAAAAAAATTTCAATGACCATTAATCGCATATCACATTTGCGGTCAGATAATGTGATACATCAATCATATATTGCCGTTCTTCTTCTGGAGTGTTACTGTTTCCAAATTTTAACGTCTCGAGTGTCTATGAGATTAATGAAAAGAAATAAGAAAGAAAGAAATAGACAAGTTGTCTGAATTACTTTATTTACTAGCAATGCATTTACTAAACATCGAACTCCTTCTAAACCAATTGTGTTGCCTGCAATATCTAATGTCGTGAGTGTCTGTATAAAAAGAAATATATAAATGTAAGAAAAAGAGATATAGAATTCGTCTTACTATATTGTTTAATAGTGCATTAGCTAAATATCGAACTCCTTCGGTATCGATTCTATTGCTTGCAAGACCTAGCATTGTTAATGCCTGCGTTGAGCAATATCAAAAAGTAATGAATAAACTAACACAGAATTTTGTCTCACTTTGTTATGGATCAATGCATTAGCAAGATACTGGGTTCCTTCAGCACAGATTCCATTAACGGAAAGTTGTAGTGTCTTTAGAGTCTATACCAAATGAGAACAATTAATCAAAAGTAAACTAATAAACAACTCATTTTACATTATTTTTTTCCAAAGCTTTAGCTATATATTGTGCTCCTTTAGGACCAATACCATTGATTCCCATTGAAAGTATCGTGAGTGTCTGAGTAGAAATATTAGAAAGGTAGGATATTAAAAGATAAAGTCTTTATTTTACTGTATTATGCATTAGTGCATTAGCTAGATACTGCATAGGCTCTGAACCAAATCTGATAATGTTAAGCTTGAGACAGGTGAGTGTCTATATTGAAAGATAACAATAAATATTAGATACAGAGATGAAAGTCTTATTTCACATTGTTATATTGCAATGCATTAAATATATACTGAATATCTGCAACATCAATCATACTACGACTAAGATTGAGTTCCACCAATGCCTACAACGAATAATATAAGTATAAGAAAAATAGATAGAAACTTTTTCTAACAATGTTATTCGTCTGTAATAAATTTGCTAGATATTGTGCTCCTTGTGAGCAAATCGGAATTTCCCAAAGATTTAATGATGTTAGTGTCTATATTGAATGGAAGAAAAACGAAATATAACGTCAAAAAAACAAACTAATTGCTTTACTCGATTGTTTCGTAATCCAGCATAAAGAGCACGTGTTCCTTCAAAACCGATAGAAGTAGACATAAGACACAATGATGCCAGTGTCTATATTTTAAATAATAAATAAAAATATCAAATATAAGTATATGAATCAAGAATCTATCGCACAGCATTATTTTCTAGTGCTTTAGCTAAATATTGTGCTCCTTCATTATGGATGGGATTATGAGATAAATTCAACATCGTAAGTGTCTGTAAATAAATAAGAGCCAGTAGTATGAGATAGAGCGTTATAAAAGTCATTTAAACCGTATTATGTTGTAAAGCATTAGCAAGATATTGAGCTCCTTCACTACCAACGTCATTACAGTCAAGAGACAACGATCTCAATGCCTGTAATAAATAAAAATAATAGAGTTTGAAATAATGATAAGAAAACTTATCTTACTTGATTATTCTGTAATCCATTAGCTAAATATTCCATCCCTTGACAGTTTATGTGATTGTGACCAAGATCTAGGTTGATCAAGGTCTATATAAAATGAGAAAGTTGAATATGAGACAGAAAACTAGATAGTTATAATTACATGATTTTTTTCTAATGCATTTGCTAAATATTGTAAACGCCCTTTAACGCCAAGCTCATTCCATGTAAGATTCAAGTCTGTTAATGTCTACATTCACTGATATACATAGAAGAAAAGATGCCATTATATAGCATGTCTCACTTTATTATTTACTAATGCATTAGCCATATATTTGAATCGATGACCAGAAAATGGATTGCATGTAAAATTTAATGTTGTTAGTGTCTATGTTAAATATTTTAAAGATAACTATGATAAAGATCTCTATATATTGTGCTACTACATTGTATTCTAAGATATTACCCATATATTGTGCTCCGTTACCGTTCAATGTGTTGCTTGATAGTGTCAGTGTTGTTAGTGTCTATATTAAGTATGATAGATAAAGAAAAACTTAGATACCTTACATTACTTTATTATTTTGTAATGCGGTAGCTAGATAATTTAATCCGAGTTCTCCGATTTGATTAAATGATAGATCTAATGTAATAAGTGTCTTTATTGCGTAACAATAATAACTACAAGAAAATGAACAAAAATATTTTTCCTACTTGGTTGTGTTGTAATGCTTCAGCTAGATAAGACATCCCCATAGAATTAATTTGATTAGAATATAAATTCAATTGTGTAAGTGTCTGTGTTTAAAAAAAGAAGAAAGACAAATATGTGAAAAAGATCAAGAACTATTTCTACTCGATTAATTTGTAATGCTTTAGCTAGATATTGAACTCCTTCTGAGTCAATGTTGTTTTGACCAAGATTAAGAATTTTGAGTGCCTACATTCAAACATAAATTTCAATCTGTTATGTAAGAGTAAAGGATTGTTTCTACTCGGTTATGATGAAGTGCATTAGCCAAATATTGAAGTCCTTGTGAGCCAATGTTATTAGCATAAAGATTTAGAGTAGTAAGTGTCTGTATTCATGAATAAACATGAATGGCTATATTTATGAATACTATATCACAAACCTAATTTTATATTAATGAGGTACTGTACTAATTGTACTTTAACTAACACAATTTATTCTGTAGAAATATTACTTGAATAGAAGTGTATTTTTGATGAGAATAATTATGGCATATATATATATTTAGGTAAAAAAAATGATTCAAGAAATATATTTTTAACTTATGAATTATCTTATTCAAATGAAGAATATCTTCTAGTAGAGTTTGACTCATTTATCAATGTTTTGGTTGATTAGGAATGTAGGATTGATAAAAATAAGAAAGAAAAAATTGAAATTTGCATAACAACAAGATAGCATTAACATTACGATAAAAATGGCTGCACTAGGAATATATACGGATTTTATTGATGATTCATCGTATGTATGTAATGGAAAGAAAATGCTCAAATAAAGTAGAAAGTGTGCAGTTCAAAGGTACAGTATTGTATAATGTGTAAAAACATTGAAATTAGTCTTACATCATTATTCTGTAAGGCAGCAGCAATATATTTTGAGTCATTAGAATCAATATCATTTTGTTGTAGATCGAGTTCCGCTATTGTCTGTACAAAAGAAGAACAATAAAAATAAATTGAATAATGAAAAAATCATACAGTATTATTATGTAAGACATGACATAATTGTACCAATTTACCACGATTGAATTGCTTTTGAGAAAAATTCAACACAATAGGTGTCTGTTTGAAAATATCAAATGAGAACCATAAATATAACTGAGATTTCTCTTCGAAAAACTATTTTCCATACTAAAATAGATTTAGAATTCGAAAAGGAACTAGCAAAACCATCCAAGATCAAATGCTTTTCTATTCATATAGGATGTTTTCATAATTCAAAACTAATCTGGATATACAAATAATATTTACATGGTACCGATTATAAGTATCGATGATAGCATTAAGACGGGTACAAACATTCCGACATGATAGAATAATTGTTATTATATTAAGATGATCGAGAATCCGGTAGACAAGTTCGCAAGGAAGTATATCAAGAGACAATGTCATTTTGATAAATATGGTTATTTCTTTTTACTGATTCGTTAACTGCAGAAGTTTGATGCCGACGATCAAATACAAAAGTTTGCACAGGTAATCATCATGTTTTTATTTTTTCTTTAATTCTCATATAAAACAGCAAACCATGTGCCTGTTGATTACAACAAAAATATTTTACATTCGTCACTTTTGTCTTCTTCATCTAGACTCAACCGTTAAAAAAAGGAAGAAAAAAAGTCAACATATGCTCCAGAAGGAGAACACATGGCAAATAAGTGATATTTATAAACTAAACTTAACATGTTGATGATATCTATCATTGTATATCGATTCAGGCAACATTGTAGATTATTTTGTTTGAGAATTTTTTATATCATGTTCGAAATAATTATTATTTGTTATATACATGTATTTTTACACACTTTCTCAAAACTGATTTAATGGAAGTGAATCAGAAAATGGGTTATACATTTAGAGAACTGAAGAATTCTGCTGGTTTTGTGTATGGTTATGCTAAGATCGCCCAGAATTAAGAGAGCACCCATGAGACCATCAAGAAATCAAAGCACTCGTCAAAATTTAGTTTTTTAATTTGATGTTCTTATGTTGTTCAGCATCATCTAAATCCTCTAAATCTAAATTTTTAACGCATTTGGATAAGCTGTTAAAAAGTTACCTGAAATTTACTGACGAGCACTGACAAGGCTATTTGAAGAATATGGTCAAAAATCGTTCCTGTAAACTTGAGATTTTTTTAGATAACAACAATTTAACAAATTTTTTTATGTTATATACCAAAAGATAGAGCATCGAAAGCTGAACAAAGTTACATATTTACATATCATATTTGTGCAGACTAATTCATAGTTATTTACGAAATACTGTTCGTGAGTAATCATTTTTGAAGTGAGAAAAGGGTCATTTTTTTGTAGTTTATCACAGTATATTCAATGCCGTTCAGCCATTTTAAAAGATACCACGCTGATTTTCATATATGTTGTACAACTTTTTCTCCTCTACAAAGTCATGAAAAAAAGTTTCGAAAAAAGTCTCACTTTCAGTCGAAAAATCACCAGCAATATTTGCTAATCAGATAAAATTCCTAAGAAAAAATTCCTATTAGCTTTTTTTTTCAAAAAAAAGTTCAGAGTGACTTATAAACCATCTAAATACTTTCCAGATACGCACGACTTATATGAATCAATATGTGCTGGATGTGAACTAATGAATTAATACTTGTTTTCTCCAGTAAATATAAGCTCCACACTGAAGCATTAGACTATTGTCTTTTATGTATAAAATTCGAGGCTAATTTCCAAATTTTTAATCTATAGATTCGTCATCTCTCTATAACATAATATTCAATTGTCTAATTATGTGGGTGAATCTATACATATATAACCGAAAAAGACTTGGGAGGAAGAATAAAGAAGTATCGTATAGCCATGCGTTCAACATCTGTCTTTCTTTTTCTGTCTATTTTGTAAATCACATAATCATATAAAAATTTACTTTTCCGTTCTATAGAACATAAACGTGATCATTTTAAATTCAACAATTATAAATCAAATTTGAATTCGATTATTTTATTACATTAACTGGTTACGTAAGCTGTTGTTTATTCATTAAATATGAATAGCACCGAGTGTTTTTTTTCTCGATGTTGTGATGAAGTTTCTTGTTCAAAACAGGAAACTTGGATAACGTTGTCAGAATTGAAAAATAAAGCTATAAATAACAAAACATTTCCTCAAGCTGAAAATGTTTTAGAAGTAATTCTTCTAAGAGGAGATATGTTTTTTCAGCAGATGTTTGCTGTTGAGAATGCTTTCGTTTATGATGCTCATTACAAAGTACTTGTGCGACCAACTCCTTTTTCCAAATCAAACAGTAGATGTGATGCATGTAAGAAAGTAAGACAAACAGCATCATATGCTAAAAGTGCCTTACGAAACATCACTATAAACCAAGCTATAACTTTATTTGAATCTTTCAATTTGAGAAATTCCTACGGAAAACTGATTTGTGCAAAGTGTCGAATGGAAGTTTCGAACAAAACAGGTATAAAAAAATTAGATCTTCATAACAATGCTTTTGAATGTCTTTTTGATCCTGAGTCAATATGTTGTAGAAACGGCTCCATGGAAAATAAAGATCTTGATTATCAACCACCTTTTGATCCTTCAATTGGTGAAGCAAAGTTGAAAGAACAAATGATAGCTTTGAACAGTTTTCTTTTTGCCTGTGGTAGTAAAAGAAAAGTAAATGTGACAGCTTCCTATAAGGATCTATCACATCTTGTGAAATTGCGATATGTAAGTTTAGTAAAACTCATAACACGATCAGCTACGTCACTGATAGCATCAGATGATGCTGACATGCTTATGCATGACTCATTTAAGGGCGTAAACAGTGAAGATTCAAATATTGTTTTAGACGGAAATTTTCGTCAAATAATGAGTGGTATTTCAGAAGCATATACCAATGCTGAATCGTAGCAATCGAGACGAGAAATTCTCTCGATCGTTGCACCCAAAATATCGTTTAAGCTCATGCAGCTCTTCATACCAGGTTCAACTGGTTACAGATTTTCTGCAGCCCGTATGCATGCTGCCAAATATGGTGTTGGTTCGAGAATAGACACAACATCAAAAGTAGTAGAACGGTTTGATGATAATCAAATCGCTCATTTCGTTGATTTTATTATTTCATCTCATGTGTGTACGGATTTACCGTTTGGTGAAAAAGTGTTGAAGTTATCATCTGTAGTTGAATTGTTCATTCCAAATACGATAAGAAATATGGAACCAACCCGTATTATCGATCAGTATCTGCTTTATTGCAAAGAAATGTGTTCAGATTTTGAACCACTTGGTAAAAGTAGTTTATTTACTATCCTTGAGACTTGTAAAGCATCAACAAGGAAGTCTTTACAAGGCATTAACTACTTCGTCGCTGAAGCTGGAGAAGCATTTGACGGCATTAAAAAAATGATTGAAGATAAAGTCGCACTTTGTAGTGACAGTGCACGACTTATTGAGAATTTGAAACGTGCTCGTTTTTATTTGAAATCTGATTATAAATTGCATGTCATGAGATCGAGCAACGTTGCTGATCATTGCTGCATTTATGCGTTGAGCGATCCAAAAGAACACACTTTTGCTCAAGATTGTGATCATGAGCACGATGAATCATGTATTGAGTGTTCGAATTTAACGAACACATTGAATGACATCGAACGAGTCATCAAGGAGACAGAAACAGATCAAGAACTGTTGGATCGAGCTTTAAAAAAATTCCGAGCTTATCGTGAATCCATTGAAGCTTGGAAAGCTCACTTACTAAGGTCTATCAATCAAGACTTGTGTCGAGAAAATTTACTCGATAATCTACCGAATAACGAGATATATCTCAATCTTGATTGGGTCATGAAGTTTCTTCCCGTCAAAAGCCGGGAACCCCAGTCAGAGTTTTTCGGAAAACGAGGCATTAGTTGGCATATTACTGTTGTAATGACGGGTAATGCAAATGCTAAGGATGAGTATAATACTTTTGATGAAGACACTGATGTCTTAGATGATAGTCAGCAAATCAGTGACCAGGAAATTGCTGATTTGTCTGAAGAAAACAGTAATTACACTACTGTCATTCATCAGGAAGAAAAACTTTCTTTCAAATATAAAGTGTTTGTACATGTGTTTGATCAGTGTACACAGGACAGTGAGACAGTCGTCGCTATCTTGAGTGACGTTTTATGTCGTGTCAAAGAAACTGATCCACAAATAAAAAAGACATTTGTAAGATCAGATAACGCAGGTTGTTATCATTCGGCTAACACACTTGTGTCAGCCAAAATAATATCGGAAAAGACGGGCATCACAATCAAACGAATTGACTTTTGTGATCCACAGGGTGGCAAGGGTCCTTGTGATCGTTATGCTGCCGTAATTAAGTCAAACGTTCGTAGATACCTGAATGAAAATCAGAATGTGACAACTGCTTCTGAATTTGTCGAAGCATGTCACTCATATAAAGGCATCAAAGGTGTTTTAGCATCTGATTGCTGGGTTGAAAAAAGCCAATTTAAAAAAAGGAGTAACTGTAGGATTAAACAAATAACGAATTATCATAATTTCGAGTATCAAGTGAAAGGTCTTTTAGTACACCGGTCATGGGACATTGGTTCCGGTCTTTTGATACCTTGGTTGCGGTTAAACCAAGATCAAACTATTTTCAGTCTATCCTTAAGCGAAAGAGAGAGTTTCGCCCATGACTGGGTGCAAACAAAAGAGAAACCTGATGATGAAAATATGGATGTAGACGATTTTAATGTGAACAAGACCGAATCAGCTCAAACCTATGTTAAACAAAATAACATATATCAATGTGATGTTGAGGAGGGCTGCAATGCTGAATTCATAAAATTTGGAAACTATATTAATCACATACTAATTGGTAAACATTGTCATGTAGAAGAGAAGTTTTCACTGAAAGATACAGCCATGAAAATGTATCATTCGAAATTAGAAGAAGTTGAAAATAGACGGATAGTATCTGTTGATATGAATTTAACTGAGGCTGTTGCCAATGAAGCGAATCTTCTTCCAAAAGGATGGGCTTTGCCTGTACGAAAACCAAACACAGAGTTTTCAGAAAAACAGCGTAGATATCTCAAAGAAAAATTTGATGAAGGCGTTTTCGGCGTGAAGCATTGGAAGCCGAAAGAGGTAGCGCTAGATATGGAGACTCTGAAAGAGAATGGCAAGTTTTACTTTGCAGCTCACGAAATTTTAAGTGAAAACCAGGTTCGATCATATTTTCGCCGTCTGAAACGAGAAAAACAGATTTTAACTACTCAACAGTCATCAGCTGATCAGATAATCAGCAGAGAAAAAGCTCTTAATTATATTGATAGTACAAATGATGAAGATGAGGAAACAGATTCGATACTACGAACATTAGAAGAAGACTTGCAAGATACTGAAAGTGATGTTGAAGAAATAACAGTATTGGAAGAATTTTCGATGAATGCCAAGAGGGCACTTGAGTCATCTCTTTTAATGAATTCTACAGTCATAACTTCCTCTACAGTTTCAACTAACAACAAATGAAAGGTAACATGGATGCAGGTTTACCGAATAACGTTCATATTAACACAATAAATGGGCACGGGTTTTCCGAATAATGCCCATAAATAACAGATAACATTGTTTTGTTGAGTGCGGGTGTTCCGAGTAACACTCAAAACAATATTGGGACACGGGTTTTCCGAGTAATGTCCCTCCTCTTCAAGCAGGATGGGCTCTACGTGCCGAAGAGGAGAAACACGGACAAGGTTTTCCTTAACTGTGGCCAACAATCCTGCCGCTTTTATCAAGTAAGTATGCAACTATTTACAGATTTCTAGAACTGCCGATAAATTTTTCATATACACTAGCGACTTTGCGCAGTGTCTCTGTCTCTCTTTGCATGACATGATGCCTGTCTAAGCCTATCTACACAATAGTAGCTTCTTATGGTAAAATTCGTCTTAATTTGTTGCTTTGTGTAGAGCATTTATTGAATGATATATAATGTATTCATATGAAAAGTACTTTAGATAGTTTAAGATCTATTTACCGGTACTTTTCGTTAGAAAAAAATTACTTCCATTGATTTTCTTCATAAATGCTATCCACTTGGTGAACATTGTCGGTCATTTTTCGACTGAAAGTGAGACTTTTTTAGAAACTTTTTTTAATGACTTTGTAGAGGAGAAAAAGTTGTACAACATATATGAAAATCAGCATGCTATCTTTTAAAATGCCTGAATGGCATTGAATATACTGTGATAAACTACAAAAAAATGACCCTTTTCTCACTTCAAAAATGATTACTCACGAACAGTATTTCGTAAATAACTATGAATTAGTCTGCACAAATATGATATGTAAATATGTAACTTTGTTCAGCTTTCGATGCTCTATCTTTTGGTATATAACATAAAAAAATTTGTTAAATTGTTGTTATCTAAAAAAATCTCAAGTTTATAGGAACGATTTTAGACCATATTCTTCAAATAGCCTTGTCAGTGCTCGTCAGTAAATTTCAGGTAACTTTTTACCAGCTTATCCAAATGCGTTAAAAATTTGGATTTAGAGGTTTTCGATGATGCTGAACAAGATGAGAATATCAAATTGAAAAACTAAATTTTGACGTGTGCTTCGGTTATAGGTACGGTACTTGACTGTCTCATGGACCCTCTCTTAAAAGACATTTTCTCTTTAAAAGTTTTCAAGCATTCAAATGACTTCACTTAGTTTTCCTACATTTTCATAAAATTTATAATACTTTTTCTGTTGTGCATAAGATCACATTTATTCTAGTTATCTCGTACACCCACGAGTTGCTTCAAAACCTTATTCAAACATTGAAGTGGTTACATACTGAATAATTTGAAAATTCAGAGTTGGAGACTGTGATTGTGCTCATCTAATGACACTAAGTGTGATGATGAAATTAAAATTAAAATGATAACCCTGTCTTTCTTGTCGAAAAAAATGTAAAACGGTCAAAAAAGATAGTGTACAAAGTGATGGGCTTATATTATGGTATCAACGAGTGTAGATATCCGATCGTGAATCCAAATGAAACTATTTATTTTATATTTTAAACTATTTTTAATTACAACAAAGAAATGTCTCGAAGAATGATTAATATAAGTAATAAGTAATCATATTTTCTATTTTAATTCAGCTTAAATTTAAGACAATATACAAAATATTATTTTCTTTACTTTCTCATTTACAAGCCAATTACTGAAGTGGATATAAAAAGATGAGCTTTTTTAATGAATTTACATTATGAAATATGTTCGTCTAATATCAATTGAATGAATAAACAAAATAAAGCTCTTGACACATTAGAAGACCTCCCTTGAATAAATGCCGCAAAAGACATATTAGAAGACCCCCTCAAAAAAACCGATATTTTGGAATAGTTTCTGGGATTTATTGACTTTTTTAGTATTCAAATTCATCGTTACATCTAAATTCAGTTCGAACAATGTTTTGCTTCCGTCCTTATCAAAAAAGTGTCAAATCCGAGCGAGTCAAATGTTGAGAAGCAGCTAATAGGAAACATCTATCTATTACAGTTTGCGTCTCTTTGTTAAAAACATATCGTGGAGTCAATTTAGTACTTCTTTGCAGCTTACTCGGAAAAAATTCTTCAGGTTCTATACACGAAATACACTATTCCATGGTCATAGGATCTAATGAACACAGTGTATATTCGTGCGTGTAACACATGAAAAGATCTTCGTGCAATAATAACAGATTAGGTAAAATGCGACTGTGTATTAATTAAAAGACCTCTTCGTCTTTGACTTTCTTCTACAAAATCAGAAACGTTTGTATCATAAAACAGTCTTTCATAATTGAAGAAAACAACTTCATGTATATACATCGTGGTTTTATGTGTGAGAACTTCTTTTGAGTTCGAGAACGCATTTCTTTTCTCAATAAGATCTAAAGGCATTGTTTGAAATAGACACAAAAGAAAACACACAGTGTGTATTGAACTGCTGATTTTCTATAAATGGTTTCTTCACAATATAACCTTATTCATTGAAGTTAGCTTGAGACTACTAACTATGCTACTGGCAGAATCTACTGTGAATGAATCTCATCTATACTTATCAAATCTCCACATACGCAACTAAATTAGATGAGCTTGATAAAACAAATTAATTTTCTTTTTTTTATTTATTTCGTTATTGCAAAGATAAAATGTTGCTAGTGATAGATCTTAGCCCTGAGAAAAAAGAACACTAGTGGGTATCATACCAAAATGCTTTGCTACGTTAACTGTATAGTTCTAAGAACACTTCTTTCCAACAATGGTCTCCCTTTTTTCACAGGATAGTATCTGTCTCTTTTATATTCTACACACGTAAACTAAGTAAAGAAAACTCATTTACTGACGATATATGGGACAAAATTCAAGTGAAACTAGGATTTGTTGGGGCGGAACTGTCAAAAAATATGATTTTTTTTTAGGGACATATTAGAAGACCTCCTTTTAAATTATGAACGATAAGACAGAATAGAAGACCCCGAGTCTTCTAATGCATCAATGGCTTTAGTGTAAATATTTCCGTTGCATAGGAACAGTTATGTATTAGAAGAGAAATATGATTTCCTTTCTTTCACTGCCTTACAAGTTGATTTCAATTCTGATCATTTTTAAAACCTTCGAATCATTTCTTGTGTTTCTGGTGTGAAGAGGTAAAGATCAGAGATCAAAACGCATGAGAAAACCTTCATTCGACTCGATTCGATTCTTCCTGGTATAGCACAAAAGTATGTTGTTATTTTCCTACCAAAAAAGACATCATATAAAAAGAAAAAAATTCAGTAGATGCAAAAGAAACAATATGTAGAAATCAATCAGCTACCTCAAGATTATTACAACATCATTATGATACTGTAAATAACCAGCTGTTAAAAAAGTGTTAAAGCGATTAAAGAATATTTAAATACCTTCTAAATTGCCATTCTTCTTTTTTTGATATCTGTGTAACTTACTTGAGTCAATTATTAGTTTCATATCAAATTATTAAGTCAATTTTATATTTACACCTGACTGTTGGATTTATCATGCTCAATTGTTACTGAGTTGAGTTGAACAACTAATATTTAAGAGTATTAGAAAACAATACATTCCAGTATTGATTCTTTCTCGAAGTTTACTAAGTCTCAAAGTATAAGAATCTCAACTCTCATCTCTTTTTATTGAATATCTACATAAATACTCAGTTCTATAGTAAAATTCAAAATGACTGGAATACAATTTTTCATCGATCTATCTATCTTTGAATATAAATTTACTTGAATAATTATTATATATTTGTTGATAATAAATAAAAAAAAAAAAGAAACGTTGACAATATCATTTATATACAACAGATACCATAATATAAGAAGAAACACACACATTAAACACCGAGACAATTGTAAAACAGGAAGAAAAAAAAAAGATGTTTTTTTTATACACATCACTGTGACTTGATGAGAATTTTATATTAAAGTGTTAATATTGCACATCAATAATCTCATCATCTTCGCCTTCTTCTTCTTCTTCTTCTTCTTCATGTGATGATATTTCATCACTACTTGTACTATTAATAATTCCCATAGTTGTTTCCATAAGTTCTATTGGTGGATGATCAATTGTTATTGTTGATGATGATATATCATGAGTTTTTGAATGTTTTGATAAATGATCAGAACGCATAAAACGTTTTCCACATTTTGAACAAGCAAAACGTTTTTCACCTGTATGTGTACGTAAATGACGTTGTAATTCATCTGAACGTGTAAATGCTTTAGAACAAAAAATCCAAGTACAACGAAATGGACGTTCACCAGCATGCCAACGTAAATGTGCTTTTAAATGTGATGTTTTACCATAAATTTTTTTACATATATGACATATATGTTGACGTTTTGATGTTGATGAATCAGTTAATATGGTTGATGGTTGATTAATACAATTAGGACAACGACAACGTTTACATCGTCGTGTTACAGAACCAAATAAACTTGATGAATATTCATTAACACTCCACCATTTATCCGATGATTCTTTACGTAAAGAAACAGGTGTTAATGATGATGATGATGAAGAATTTGAACTTGAATTTAATGAATTCGACGAAGAAAATATTGCAGCAAGAGCATGTGGATGAATTGCTGGAGGCAGTGGTGGTGGTGGAGGTATAAGAGAAAATTGTGCTTGTAGAATTTGTAATGCTTTATAATGAATTATTGCTTCTGTATGTAAACGATCTAATGATGATGACCATGACGTCGACTGTTTATCAATTTTAATTTCTGTTGTTGATTGAGGATTTAAAGGTATAGGTCGAGCAATATTTGAATTATTCATTGAATTCTTAAAAAGAAAACAAATGCAATAGTTCTAACTAACAAGAAAATCATATATATATATATATATATACGGAAAAAAAGGATCATGGGTGGGAGAAAGAGATCAAAGGCAGACAATGAGGACTGAATATATATATATATATCAACTAATTCAACTTGAATCACAACTGCACGTGTGTATGTTCTTGTCTTGGCTCATTATCCGATGTCGGCGCTCTCTACTGTGATAATCTGTCGGCAAGTGGCCAAAGCTGCCACTGCTGTTGCCTTTTTTTTTTTTGAAGATGACGAGTGGTGTGTTCCGGTTAGTATCAACTTAATTGGACGAAGGGAAATGCAAAGACTGTTTATGTGTTACCATGTGATGAAATAGCGGTACACATACTCGATAAATGATTAGTATGCAAATCGAAGAAAGCTTCAAGCTATAACTGACCGTTCATTAGATCAGAAGATAGTCTCGTTGCCTAAGGAAATGGTTTTATTCTTTTCTTTTTTTTTTAAATAGTTTGATATATTTCAATGAATGACATCAAATAAGAATTTTCGTTTACATACCATGATTAAGTTATGTCCCTGTAAAAGAAATGGATGAGCCAGAATAACCATACTACTCTATCTATAATTTAATTGAATGTAAAATATACTACAGATATTTTTTCTCTTATTCTCTCTCGTCTTATTTCTTCAAACTGTGTATCTATCTGTTGACTCTACCTTAGATACTATGCATAAAAAACACAAACGAGATACCATTCACTCTTTTCTTCTCTCGTTTTCTCATCTGTGAATATACCGTTCTTCTTGTTCTTTTTCTCCTCGATGTTCATTATTCCTTAGGGTGTTATCTCTATTGGTTGTTAGGAATCGTAGAAATAATTATTGACCAATGAAAAATGATATACTTTCGCTTTTGTTTGATTGAGAGAAAGAGAAGGAGAGAAACGACACAAATGGGGCGGTGTCGATCAAAAGAAAAAAAACTTAATCTCAAACCGATTTTTTTTTAAAGCTGTTCGGCATATTGATTCAAATAATCAGTCATCATGAAGATTATCGTCTTTATACATATACATACATACAAACTAATTCAATAGACAAGTCTCTCTTTTTTTTTTTGTCAAAAAAAGTAATTCGATTTGCTTTTTCTTCATTATACATTGCCGACATATGTATATGTATAATAAGAGTAAACATGAATTTCTTTTTTTCTTGGTGTTGTTGTTGTTCCTCAAGAGATTTCCGATATGAACATCCTGGTAATTTGTTGTAGTCGCTTAAGCACATTAAAAGAAAGTACCGATATACAAACACTATACGTTGGCAATTGTTTTTTTGTTTTTTTTCTTCTCTCTTTTGGTTCTAGCATTCGATATATGAGTATGCCATAAAGTCGGTAGCGCTTAGGTCTATAATCATCATCATCGAAAAATCAAACGTGTCGTCGATGGGTGGTGTCACTTGCATGTCAAATTTGAAGTGAAATTATTGGCGGTATTAGAAATGATCATCAAAAGAATCCATTTGACACATGTGTTGTGAATACGGACATAAGCATACACTTAAAAATTAGACCGATCTTCTTCAATGTCAAATTTTATTGCCCGCTTGCACATTTCTGTCAATCCTATTATCATCATCATTACCTTTTTTACGCGTGCGAAAGAAGAAACAAGTGACCGTCATATCTCACTTTTGCTTCTCTTTTTTTCTTTTTATGAAAGTCGAATGACTGATTCGAGTAACATATGCACGCATGCACATAAAAAGGTGTGAACTATAAATTGGATACGAATGGATTTTTTTTTTTATTTTTTACTCAAGAGATTTATTTTTTAAAAGTTTTTTTTTTTTGTTAAATTTAATAAGACTTATGCGTGCTGTTTTAATATCAACGAGAGAAGTTCATTTACTTGATCATCATCACAGTTAGTTTATTCTTTTGTCGGTTAAATCATTATGATCAATGGTTTGATTTGTCAGTTAGCAGGAGGTCTGATATACATCACATGTCTTGTTCTTCTCTCACTTGTCTATCGAACTATTCGTTCATTCTTTTTTTTTTTTTGTATACATATATATATATGTACTCGAACAGGCGGTTCCAATCACGCCTTTCACTACTTGAGTAAAGAAAGAAGGCCAATCATGACAGGCGGTATAAGATAAAACGAAGGCTAACTATGCATACAAACGGTCGCCCTTTCACTCGATTCTTCTGTTGTTTTTCTTTTCGTTATGATCAATAGTGAAGTGAAACGCTTGAAAAATTTAACCCTAAGAATTTATCTATATTGAATGTTTTCAAATAGTAAACCTCTTGATTCATTGAACTGACAGAAATTCAATCGGATTAGATGTGCAAGTATTTTCATCATGATCTCAATTTCAAAGTGCATCATCTTCTTGTGTTTCCACTTGATTAACATCAACAGGAACGTCTTACATCCGATTTGAATTTCTTCTTTCTTTTTTTTCTTTTTTTTTGAGTGTCACCCGACGTTCATCACTTCCAATCATTCAATCGGATGTACATTCTAATGGACATATAAATATGTATGTTTTATAGATGTAAAAAAAAAAAACTAGACAGTCTTTTGTCGTTGTGAATGTTTGCAACATCCATCAATACTCGATATACTTATCATCTTTTTGTCGTTACCTGTCGTATTTCTCTCTTATATTTACAAGCAATGATTAACGACATATGTCTTCCGCCAAAGAAAAAGATCAAGGAAAGACAATATTCATCAATGAAGTGCTTGTTTAAGATGATGAGTAGGATAAGAATATTATACAAGCAAAATCAAGTCATCGATCATTTATCATTGATTTTGAGAGAATACATCAATTTCAGAAGCATTATCACAAAAAGAATTCTTCACTTGTCTATGAAAGACATGTCAATAATGAAAAATATTTTCTTTAACTATTATTATTTGTTTAAGAAACCGCCCTTCTCATCATGATTGAGTTTGTTAAAAAGTGTGATATCACACACTTATGCTTCTTGAATGAGTTGTTTCATCTCGAAACATGTTTTATCTTTCAATAACTATATTTGTTGTTAAATGTAAATAAGACTGATATTAAAATCTATGACATCTTCAAATTGTTTACATAGAATTTTCAATATCGATAAGAAGAAAATGAGAGAAAAAAAAAAATCAAAAAATTCTTCTTTTTTTGTTGTTTTCTCATGGGAATGAATAATAATTACTTTTTTGTTTTACTACCTGATTGTAACATATGATCGATGTCGAGACAGTGACATTACGTGTGACCCTTTGATGTTTGACTATAGGTAATGATTTTTATTTTGCATGTTCTGTCTTTGAAAATTAATAATAGAAAAATGAATCGGATTTAATATACTAAATAAATTCAATCAGTTGGAATTATTATTGTTTTGAGTTTTTTTTTTATGAAAATTAATAAAAAACAAAAAAAGAAGCTGTTGTTACAGAACTAAAGATTTTCCATATGCGAAATTTAGATATGTCACACTATCAATAATACTTGAATTTATTGATGAACAAACTTATTCATATATAAATACAAAAAAAAAATTGTACAATATCTGTAATTAAATTTCAAGTCTTGATATTGAAAGTTTGATGTTATGCATTGTTGTAAAACTTACATAGAACTATGATTATTTTTCAACTAAAGTGGGAGTAAAGACGCAGAAATAAAAACCATCATCGAATGTACTTATCGTACATAGATAAGTAAATCATATCTCAATACTTAATCTATACATAGTTTTTGAAAACTATTGTTTAACTATCGAGAAAATCGATTTTCTCAACTTGCTTTTAGCATGCTTCAGTTTTTATTGACTTTTTTTCACAAAATCTTAATAAATAATTTGACGAGCTCTAACAATGACAATAAAAGACATATTTTGTTCAAATTTCATATTGTCAGCATCTAACATAGGGATGTACCGAGACTCTCGGTCCGAGTCGGCTCGGTCTCGGTCGATCTCGGTCTCGGCCCGTCTCGATCTCGGTCAGTCTCGGTCTCGGTCGTCTCGGCCGAGACTCTCGGTCTCGGTCAATATCAGCCGAAAAGCTTAAAGAAATATAATTTCGCCCGAGACAGAGTAGCACACTTATCTATGATAAAGAAATGATCGAGATTAAGCATAATCGAGACCGGCACTACTCAATACCAAGGTTGAGGCTAGCCAAGACCGAGACTGAGCGACACCGAGACTGAGCGAGACCGAGACTGAGCGAGACCGAGACAGACCGAGATTGAGGCAGACCGAGACCGAAACTGAGCCGAGACCGAGACGCACCGAGACCGAGCTCTCGGTCTCGGTACATTCCTAATCTAGCATAAATAATGAACATTTATAGAAAAAAAAAGATAGTTATTATCAATTATTAGAGATAGTATATTTTTCATTCAAACTGTAATTCAGAAGCAATTTCAATAAGAGAAAATCGTTGATTTGTTATTAATTTTGATTCAATTATTGAATTTTGTTCATTTTCATATTCTAATTGTTTATAATAAATACAAATAAATATAGATGAAATAATTAAAATAATAATATATAATATAAATAGACTAGAAATAATTATTATTAATAAATTTAAATTCGAATTTTCATATTTTAATATATGTGTACAAAGTTGATGAACATAAGTTTTTGGATGATATAATTTTTGATTAATAGGTATAGAAATAAAATTTTTATAACAATAACAATCATGTGTTTGAATACCATGTATACATTTTGTTGATAAATATCGATGATTAAATGGAATAAAATATGATGAAAAATTAAATGAAAATTTCTTTTTAAGATTATCAAAATTTTCACATTGATTTGTTCGAATATTAAGAAAATGATTACATTTTGGATATATATTATATGATGAATTATTTATTTGAAATAGATATT
>CAJNOP010000479.1:134699-155674 GCA_905250075.1 Rotaria sp. Silwood1
CAAAGCCTCAAGCTCAAAGTAAATAGGAGAACGTCTCAGATTACATGGGGTAGGTTCATTATAAGTTGTATCCGAATTCGTGCACCTCTCATATTGAAGAACGTCGAAAGATAATGATAAGGAGATGGGTGTGGGTGGGTTTGAGAATCTTCATTCCAATAGCAGACACTCACATCCACTACCATTCCCAGTTAAATTTCGACTAAAAACTTACGCTCACTATTTTCTTCGAAAATATATGTGAGTTACACCAAAATATATATATATAGGTCGAAAGATAGATAGAAAAGCTAAATAGATTTAGCTAACTAAACTTTTCTATTGTTTAACAGAGCAGATGATGGTATTTCTAGCTACAATATTATACTTGAAAGTTCTTATTTTGTCTAGTTCAGATGGTGGTCATGTTCAAAATTAGCCATTGTATCCGGTATGAAAAGTAAGAAAATTTGTTGTTCACTATGTAAAAAGATAGCGGAATATTGATTTTAGATGCTGCTGAAACCTCGAACTTTAACGCTTGTTCTTTGTTCGAAAAACGTTGAAGCGCTCTTAAGTTTGAAATTGACATTTGTCAAATAGACTTCTGAATAGATAATAACCAAGCAGATAATCCTTTCTAAAAATACTTTTAAACACCCGAAACACGATTCTTGTTTGGAACTTTTCATATCCATTAGGAAAACACAAAAAAAGTTACTTTTATCATAAAAAGATATGTGAAAATACTTTATATTTGTGAAATACAAAATACATTAAAAAGTATTTTAACCTGCAATATTTGAAGATGAAAGTAGCTAGTTTAGTATTCTCTCAATGGACGTTTAAACGCGCTTTTGCAAATTTTTGTTTACTTGGATATTCTACCAATGCTTATGTACTGAGGATTAGTATTGTATCATCGATTTACTGATATAAATAAATCGTTTTGAAAGCACAAAAAACCATTGATCTCAGGATCCCTGGTGGTGGTAATAGAATATAGACAATTCTTATTTTCGAAATGAGCATAGAATATTTACATGTCTCTAGAATTGCATGCACCCATCGAAACTGGATTCTCAGAATCAAAATTTTCAAACGAAATCTTAGAGATAAAAGACTTCTTTATGGTGTGAATGTGAATTTTCTCTACTTCGACACCTACATTCCTTAAACACCATTCTATAGATGATAACTTTCTCCACATAATCATATAGAATCTCCTGATTCAAGATGGATCATCGAAACTAGTAGAATCCTCTCCTCTTAAAACAAACTAACTCATTTAAGTTGTTTTTCAAACTTCGCTATCACCTATTCAATAAGAGACAAAGATTTGTTAAGTGATTCATTTAACAAGGTATTCTACATGTATTAAGCATTTTTAAAACTATTATTCGTCCATTATGTTTATCAAGATAAAAAAATGATTCACAACCAACATAACAAAAGAAAAAATTACATAAGCACACTATTTGATGACACGCAACTTCAGTTATTCTTTGCACTTTTTGTTTCTACAACTTTCAGATTTTCTAGGAATGATATTCAATAGGCATAGATCAATCTACAACCATCTCTATAGTTATTCAAAAATATCATAGTGACCTTAGTTCATAATTTTTGACAAATTTTTTTATCAAGTTTTAACTATGATCTTAAGTCCTGGTTGAGATACCCATTTTCTCGTTGTTCTGCAGAGCTACAAGCTCGAATGATCTTATATAATGAGAATTCAAGAAAATGATACATGTATAAAACAAAGACTACAGAATATTGACATCATTGAAATCAAAAGACCTATATTGCAACTATCACCAAATTAGAATAAGAACAAAGACAATAGAAATATTAATATCTTAGAATTCTCTCTTTATTTCGTATAAAAGATGTTATAATTTTAAAAAAAAAAAGACAAAAAAATAAACATTGAATAATTTTGTAATTGTTAATAATTCTTTTATTTGTTTTTTTTTTCATTCTTAACATGGACATCCAGTTGATGGTGTTGGTCGAGTATTTTCAGGAATTTTAATAGGTGCCGGAAAATCTGATGTATGATCAATATCTCTTTCACGTGCTAATGCATTACGTGCAACTGTTTCAAATGCTTTTTCAACATTGATACCTTCTTTAGCTGATGTTTCAAAATAGGGTACATTTGATTTTTCTAGAAGATAAATCTTAAGAAAGATTTTACATATTTTTTTATTCATACCTGTACACCAACTTTGTGCTTTACGTGTTTGAATCTAAACAACAACAAAAATCAAATAAAAAAATAAAATATTTTTCAAACAAACCACACGATTATCAAGATCAACTTTATTACCAATAACCTAAAACATAGATATAAATACACACAAGTTCTCCTTGAAACAACAACAAATCTACATACCACAAATGGAAAATTTTCGGGATCACGTGGTCCAGCTTGCTATTGAGAAAAAAAAAACATCCAATCAATTTAAATAAATTTCAAAACTTACAATAAGAAATTCATCCCGCCAACTATCCAATGAATTAAATGAATTGGCCGATGTAACATCATACACAAGTACACAACAATCAGCTCCACGATAAAAAGCAACACCTAAACTTTGAAAACGTTCTTGTCCAGCTGTATCCCATATCTATATAGAAATATGACAAAAAAAATGATCTTATATCTAATATTCATTAAAAACATATACCTGCATTGTTACAAGACGATCATCAATTTGTACTTCTTTAGTTAAAAAATCTGCACCTATTGTTGCTTTATATTGATTAGAAAATTTATGTGAAACGAATTGTCCCATTAAACTTGTTTTTCCAACACCACTATCACCTAATTTAATAAAAAAAACATACATTTAACTAATTAAATATTATTAATTAATATTATATACCTAAAATGATGACTTTAAGTAAAACTTTCTTTCGGCCAGCCATTTCGTTTAGAGGTATCAACAGAAAAGAAATCTAAAAACACAAACGTATCATCATATGACGTACGAACTCATTGCTTTTATCTATTGTTTTTTATTTACTTCGGACTTTCACTCTTCTTCTTTTATTGTTTGTTGAAAAAAAAGAAAAACATCAAGAACACATTTTTTTTTCAGCTGATTTAATACGAATAAAGAAAGTTCTTTACAAATATTAGTGTAAGTATGACGTCGCAAGAAACAAAAAATGTTTTACTCTTTAACAGATAACAATTTTATGTTTTTTTTTATAATCGCTTCAACGGATAGATATTTTCTCTATTATGTTTATTCGAAAAATAAACAAAAACAAAAATTTCAAATTAATATCTGAATCATACTATTAATGTTGCTTGTAAAATCAAATCTTTAGTAGAATAAAAATCTAGTTGTTTTTTTATTTATATCAGAAATGATTAATTATAAAAAATCTATCTTACAATGTCTAACAAACTCTTGCATGACAAAACAGACTAATCAATAGTATTATTATTATCTTGTAATATAACTTTCAATTTTGTTTTACAAATCAAATGAATTAATCGATAGTAGGTATATATATGTCACAATCAGCAAGTCAAATAGAATAATTATATTTCTTTGACATTGTTCTTTAAAAAATAAATAAATAAATAAATTGATGAATAATATATTGCATTGAATAAGTCCTTGAGAATGAAAGAAACAAATCAATTGTTTGTATTGATTCTATTTGCATCATATTGAGAACGATAGAAAACAACCTTGGTTTTATCCTGAAATTAATGATTTTTAATAATAATTGTTAGTTTTTTGATACATAGTTCTAAAAAGCAATAAATTCTATATTGAACAATAGAAAACATGACTTTCCAACAATACTTATTATCTCACATTTTTCTAGTCGACAATTATATTTCACAAAGATCAAACTTCGTCTACTTTTCTAAAACTGATTTGCCTATATACTTACAAGGAATGTTCATCAGCCCAATCTTAGAAAATATTCATTTAAGTAATAAAACTTATTTTTCATATTCCAACACATATTTTTATACTTTGCTCAAAAAATTAATTTTTTTTTTGATTAAAAATTCAGTAAGAAAAGTCAAGACCGAAGGCTATCAGTCTGATAGATGATATCCGAGGCATAGAATCTGTCGCTAAAATGAAAAAGTCTTCACCTATCATCAAAAGAAACACAAGACTACTACGCACTGAAAATAACACTATGTAAAAAATTATTTGATTTCATCAATCATTGAATAATACTTATAGTCTCGATATTTGTTCATTCTAGAAATGCAGGTCTTAGAATTTTTCATGTTAAATAACAAAAGAAAATGTTTATTAGCTAATTTTCATTCTTGATGAACTATTTCCATTACTATTAATTAATTAGTTCAATATTTCTAAATCAAAATTAGATAAATATTTTCAAGACAATCATTTTCTTTTCTTTAATTTATTATTCTGTCCATAAAACAAATTATTTTTCTTTTTCTCAGATCAGATACTTTTTTTTTTTTGTTACTTTTGTTTTATATATATATATATATATATAGATAAATTACAAACACAAAAGAGATGACAAATACAAACAAGCGCGTCACTTTTTTTTCTCTTGTAATTTTCACACAACACAAGCAGAAGAAAAAAAAACGATATAGAAGAAAGTTATACACATGCACAATACAAAACATTATTTACAAATAGAGTAAACATTGACATATATATATGTAAACTATATAGTAGAATGACAACAGTATTGAAATATCTGACCCAAAACAAGAGAGAAAGAAAAAAAACAAAAAAAAAAAAACAAACTCACTGTATAGACGCGTATATAGGTCAGAAAAAAAATATGTAGGTAAAATGTTTAAATTTTTCTGTTTTCAAATTCGTATATGTGTGTGTGTGTTTGTATGTAATTCATCCAACATATTCTTATCTTTCATAAATAACTTCATATAAAGTCGCTTTTTTATCACCGGAACCGGTCACAATAAACATATCATCTTGAGATACATCGCAACTTAATACAGATGAACCTTCTTTATTCTTAAAAAAAATCAAAAGATAATTTTTTTTATTTAGATATAAGTCTCATTGTTTCTTTCTTGCAAAAAAAAACAAAACTTACATCAAATAATTTTGCACCATACGGTGTTTTCCATCCAGTTAATTGATTATCTTTACTTGTTGATACAAACCATTTACCTGTATGAGCAAATTTTAATGATAATACACAACTTTCATGTAATGTTAAACGATATTTATCAGGTTTAGTTGATGATACATTTAATATATCAATTAAACTTTGTTCCATACCAACAGCTAACCAATCACCACCTGTTGGACAATAACCAAGTGAAAATATTTGTGAATCAAATTCATATTGTTGTAATTGTCGACCTTCACGTACATCCCAACAACGTACTGTATTATCAAGACCACCTGTCCATACACGTAAACCATCGGGTGTTAAATCAATACAACTTGCACCATCTGTATGACCTTGAAATTGTCTTAAAAAACAAAAAGAATACAGAAAAGAAAATTATTTTTATATTTGAATATTTTTCTTTTTTACCGAACAATTGTTTGATTTTGTATATCCCAAACAAGAACATTACCATCTGAACAACAACTAAAACATAATTTACCATCTGTTGAAACAGCTAATGCATAACATGCAGCTGCTTTTGATTGTAATTCTCCTTTAAGTCTTGTTAATGATGAATTTGTTGTTGATGAATTTGATGATGTTGATGAATTTGAATTACTACTATCTTTTATTAATGTACTATTTGGTGTTATTGATGGTGTTAAATTAAGATCCCATATTGATATATTTGATGCTTCACCACCAACAATTAATGTTCGACCATCAGGTAAAAGTTTAACTGAACGAATATAAGCATCACGACTCTAGAAAATTTACATAAAAAAAAACAAACAAAATAATTTTTTTTTTTTGTAATGTTTATTTGAAATAAAAATTCGTTTTTATTTTTTTACCAAACATTCAAATTGACCAATTGGTTTATTATTATTATTATCTTTTGTACTTTCTTTTAAATCCCATATTTTTACACAACCTTTTCCACCGGTATAAATATGTTTATTTAAATCGGATATTGTTACAGCACAAACAACATCACCATGTTGTAAATGACTTAAAACTTTTATACGACGTGGACAATCAATTGTATCAAATGCATCCGATGGAAAAGTAAATGGTTGTAATGATGATGATGATGGTGATGAATCATATGAATCACAATGATATGAATAATGTTGTTTACTACCATTTCGTTCAATTAAATTTCCACTTGTTGCTGCATTTGCTGATATTAATAAAGATTGTTGTTGTGGAATACGCATCGCTGAATAAAAATCGTTCAATGTAGGACGTGGTGAACCAGTTGGATTTCCTGCGAAGGCTGTATTGAGACCAGCAGCAAATGCAGCCAAATTTTCCGGCATGAATGCTCCGTAGGGTCCAAATGGTGCAGCTGCTGAATACACACACACACTGATCATATTTTTTATTTAAGAAACAGATTCGGCTAAAGGAGGACGTAATGACATACGGGGTAGTTTGGGTGAATGACGAATGCCACTACGTGAACTTGATTTGTTCGTTGAATTTCCGCTCAATGATGTATTCGTTGGTCCTGCTGTTGTAATCGGTGTTGAACCACTTTTTTCACTACCCTTAAAAATAAATTTTATTTTAACTATGATAAATCTTGTTTTTTTTTGTTTTATAAAAGAATTAATTTACTTTTAGTGAAGGTGTACTTCGTGCTGAACCATTATCACTATGAGGACTTCGACTATTATCATCATGATGTGATGATTTATTACGTATAGTCGAATTTATTTTTGTTGATGAATCACCATTTTCATGTGGTGAACGAGAACCATTTGTTAATGGTTTATCGTTCTAAAATGATAAGCAAAAAATATTTCTTTAAATTTCTTATTAATAAATCTAAATAAAATATTTTCGAAAAAAAAATAAAAGAAAACAAATTTTCTACAATCAATTAAAAATATTTAGTAAATAAATTCATTTATAATAGAGAAAAACATTTAAGATTTATATTCAGTAAATTACACTCATTCTATAAAATGTTTTTTGAAGTGTAAAACATAGTAAAGTTTTTCTTTTTTTTATAAAAACAACCTTTTTAAAGCTTATTCATACAATATTAAAGACCTCGAAGACATTAAAATATTTTTTTTTTCTATCAAATGAACTTGTTTACATACTATTTTTAATTTTGCACCTTATGAATCTTTGATAAATTCTCGTTCGTCTTAAATTTTATTTTATTTTTTTCAATCTTACCTCGTTAGCATCATCAACAACTAAATCTCCATCACTTTTTTCACCTTCACTTTCCTACGAAAAAAAAATAAATTTTCAGAAAAAAAAAAACTTATTCAATTTCATACTTCATCACGTTTATGTTTTTTTGATTCATATGGTGAACGACTATGACCACGATATTTTTCATTTATATGATGTGGTGAACTTGCATTACGCTAATAAAAGAAAAGAAAAAACAAACAAAAGAAAAAACAAATTTTATATACACTTTTTATTTAGAAAAAAGTATCAAAAAAAAAGAAAAAAAAAAACTAAATAATAAAATTAAAAATTAATTTTTTATACTTTATGTGATAATGCTGCTGCACGTTCTAAATTATCTAAAACAATTGCAAAAAAAAAAAATAAAACTTCTTTTTCTTTAATTTCTAAACCTTTTTCATCTTTAAGATATGCTTGTTGTGCAGCTGCTGCAACACCTTGTAAAGCAAGAAGTCCAGGTGGAAGTCCAGCAGTTCCAAAAGGTGATGCACTAAAATGTGGTGTTTGACTATGAGCATGAGGAAAAGCAACACCTTGTGCATGCATTTGTTGCTAATAAGAAAGAATATTTTATTAAAAAAACATAAGATTATATAACTCACTCCTATAATTGCATTTAATTCAGCAACTGTAACTTGTTTTGCACGTTCAAGTGTTGTAGCTACTTGATTTTGTTGCTTAAAAACAAAAAATATAATGATTAATAAAATATTTTATATTAAATATACTTCTTGTGATAAACATGGTAATATTTGATGACATATAGCTAAATAACGTTTAGCTAATTCTGATTGTCTATGCATTTCAACATTAAGTCCATAGGACATTTCATAATACTAATATAGAATAAAAAATGATTAAAACTTAATTAATTAAATAAATAATTTACCATAACATATTGACGATGAACTTCAATTTTTTCTTGTGCTAATTTTTCACAATCAAATTTTAAACTAGAAAAAAATAAATTAAAACAATATTTTTATTGGTTTTGTCTACCTTTGACACTGTTGTTGTAATAAATTAAATTCTTTTTTAATACGATCGCAATATTCAATAATACTAAAATCCACCTGAGAAGATCCCTAGATGATTATTGTATTTAAATATTATTGAAAACAAAAATTTTATTGTTTCATACCTGTGGACCACTACGTCCGGAATACATAGTTCCAATAAGTTTATCTTGTCCACCGGTATTAGATAAAGCGGAACCGGTACCGCTATGAATTTTCTTTTTTTTTTTACTACTATTAGAATTTAATAGATAATCGTCGTGTTGTTTAGATAATTGATGTAAATTATTATTATTAACAATTTTGAGATTCGTATGTGAATGAATTTTGAAAATTTTAACTATTCAATTGCGCACTATGGCGATGTTGAATAAACATCCAGAAAACAAAAAAGAGAGAAATATAATAATAATAATAATAATAATACTATTAATGAAAATAATAATGTCAATACAAAATCAAAATTGAAGGATAAGTACGACAAATAAAAAAAGAAAAAAGAAAATTTTCTTTCTTTTTTTTTGTTTTTCCTGTACTGGCAAAATATAACAAACGACATATTGTCATGATGTATATTTATAATAATTTGCAAGAGAATAAACAGAAAACATGCAAATCTATTAATTCATCTAGCTTTTTGATCAAGAGATTGCTCAAATAACACGTGGTTAAAAATAAAAACAGAAAGAAAACGCTTAATAATGACATATCGAGATAAAAAAAAAAAATATATATATATTGGAAATATGTTATCTTAGCACACAACACAATAGGGTGCATGAACAACGAACATGCTCTAATCATTTTCTATTAGTCGACGATAGAAAAGCAATAGTGCGCGTCGCATCAGAAAAAGAGAATCGACAACGATGAAGAAGAGAAGGGAAGAAAATAATCGTCGTCGTGACCTGACGTGCCCGAATATTGTCGGCAGTATGGCGGCTGCTGCTGCTGCTGCCGGCGCATGATAAGGTTACATATATATATACATACAGGAAAAGAAAAACATACACTATATACTCGTTCTCTACAACGTATATGACGAATGCATGTTACTCTCTCTCTCTCTCTAGCCGACTACAAGTGTCCAATTTACACACACATACACACGATCCAGATAGACAAAAGATACTTAATTAATCGCGATCGATAGAAACAGACAAAGGCCACGATTACTAATACTATCATTCAACATAAGAAGAAAAAAAAAAAAAAAAACAAGAACGAAGAAAAAGATCAAAAGTTGTCGTTCGTGCTACACATAAATATATACCCAAAGGACAATACAAGTCAGATACGAAGCGCATGCTTATTCTAAAATAATTGTATATATATGTTGGCAGTGAAGAACGATTAGCATTTAGGATAAAGAAGTACTGACAAGAAATTGGAGATTGACATATGGTCTTTATCAAAGGACAAGCACAATTTAATTACGTCAAGTATTATCTGATTAGAAGTAGGTGGCTTTTGATCGATCAGAAATAACATAATAAAAAAAAAAAAAAAAGAAGAAGAAGAAGAAAAAAAAATGTTCGCCTGCTGTTCTTAACGATAATTAATATGCGATAGGAATAATAAATTACCGTATATATCTAAGTTGACTTCTATGAGTGTATTTCATCGCGAATAACTGATTATATTAAGGTGTATAATCACTTGAGAATAAACTGTGTGGATGACGTGCAAATATTGTCTAGAGGCAAAAGAAAAAGGGGGTTTTTTTTTCCACTTTCTTCCTTCATCTTTTTATATGAGATTATTCTTATTATTCTGTTGTTCATCAAAGGCATAAATGAAGTGAAGAAGAATAACAGAAAACGGAAAAGAGCTAAGATAGATTATAATAGTAGTAGTAATAGAAAGCGAACGAGAGTGCAATACAACGCTTCAATGATGACTGACAATAGAGATGAAAACAAGTTAAACAATGTATTGATGCAAATCTTCTTCTACTAGAGCGCACGAGTGCTCTCTCTCTCTCTCTTCTTCTTCTTCTTCTTCTTCTTTCTTTTTCAATCTCATGTATCAGTCTATTGCTTTTAAAAGTAAATGGGACCATGCGTGCATGCAAAGGGAGATGATGCGTATGTGTATATATATGTAAAAGATGAAATGTTAACCGGATTGAGTTGCCTGTTCAATTACTATTCTTTCTGTTGGTTATTGTTTGCTCTCTCTAGGAGTACGACCAATTGGCATCGTTTATATATGTTCGCATCTATTCTTTTCTACTCGTACTCTATTATTCTCGATGTCTACATAAATATATATATATATATATGAATGTATATATATATATATATGTTCGCTGCTTTATTTTGATTTAATCAAGACAGTCAGCTCACAAGCTAGTCGAACTTCTCAAGTGTCACTTTCATCCCATCGTTCGCTCGTTCCTACTTACACACATATATGCACACACGCTCGCATACATACTCATATTCACGTCAGAGCACACAAATCGCTATTATGATTAAAAATGAACACTCTTGTTATTGACCTGAGAGCAAATTCTTCATTCCCATCGGCAGACATTTAAGATACAATACAGGTGTGAATGTGTGTAATAGAAAGGAAAAAAAATGAAGAAAGATGAAAGAAAAAATTGACGATGTGAAAGATAATGAGATTAAATGTATATGAATGTATGCAAAAATATTGTTGTTGGATTGTTGACACAACTCAGGAGTGGTCGTGTTTTTTTTCATTCTACACTTATCATCATCATCATCATCATCATTGTCATTGTCGAATGGCATATGCCAGAATGTATTTTCGTGCTCGGAAATAGAAATACTAATCAGTTAATATAATGCAGACAATGAAGGAAAAGACAAAGAAAATATACTAAGAGTATAAAAGGTGAGATCAATCGCGAAATAGAAAAAAACTAAAGATTGTAAAACATGTAAAATAAGCAAAGCAAATAATTTTGTCTATAAGAAATAAATAATAAAAGGAAAAGAAGTCGTTGAAAAGTATTTACACATGCATCATAGTAGTTGTATTTGAGTACAGAAAAGCATTATATCATAACAAATATACATATTAGTAAAGCGTCAGTAATGATAATGATGAGGATGAAATCAAGAAAAGTAAAGAGAACGATAACAAATCGACGACATATGCTAATTAACACTACCTAGATCGAAAAAGCAATTGAATAGCTATATATATATATATGTATATATAAGAAGACGCGTAGAAAAAGAGAACGAATCGAAGAAAGGGGAAAGAAACGATCATTTTTCTCATCAATCGATCGACAAACTAAAACTACTCAAGAATGAAAGCAAACAAATGAAAATAAGAGAATATATAAAGGCAAATAGAATATTAAAAACAAGAATCAACATGAAGTAGGTTTGTTGAAAAAACATTTTAAAACAAAGTTTAACTTCTCTTAAGAACAATAAATCAGAAAGAAAAAAAAAGAAAATATATATATATATAACGTCCTCTTTTGACAAGAAAAGAAAGAATCATAATAATCAAAAAAAAATATCACATATCATCTGATTGGTTAATCTTTATTATGACTCATTAATATATGTAACATAGTTATGCACTATGAAAACAATAGATGAAATTTTTTATATAGAAATAAATTAAAAAATTTTTTTATTAAATGAATTAAAAAAAAAAAATTTTTTTTTAAATCTTATCCACCTTCACACATATAGATAAACATTTAAATACATCGAAACAAAATGGTGTACATAAAAAAAAAAAAAAGGAATCAAATGAAATATGTATATGATTTGATTATTGTTTTTTGACGAATTTTATTTTGACGAATTTTATTTTGTTGTTTTTTTTTTTTTTATTTTAGATAATAAAAATTTCAATTTCTTTATTATTTAAATATTAGAAAATGATTTGAATATTTATATATATGAAGAATTTTATTAGAAGTGAATGTCCTTGAACAAAAAAAAAAATAATTTTTTTTTAACATTATACTTTATTGTTTTAAGTAAGACTAAAATAAAAGAAAGTTAATTAACGATAGATCTGAGCATGAATTGTCTAGAAATTATGCACGAAAGTTTTTAATTTGATGTTTTTTTCGTAATAAAAACAAAGAAAAAAACTCTTTGGACTTAGTATATCGAAAGTAGAACATTTAATTTTAGAGTTTGAATATAGAAAAATAATTATACTTGAGTAAAAACTATCATTTCTTCTTTGCAAATATGAAATCTTTTTTCTCTTTGAAAAAATATTTTTAAATACTATTAAAAAAAAATGCCTGCAAGACTTATTACATAGAATCAATCCGCGCGCCAATTTAATCAAAGTACTCATGAAATAAAGTTTGACCTTACATAATTATGTAGTGTAGGACAATATAGGCACGAAAACTTTGAATTATCAATATGAAAATTGGTTTTGAGAAAAACGCAATGTGGTATTTTTGTTTTTTATTTATATGTAAAAAGAACGATTTCACTTCTAAAAATATACCTGTCAGTTAAAGAGATAACAAAAAAAAACTGAAAATTTTGAATCAAGAAAGAAGTATTCTCATCAGAAAATTTCTTCTTAGTAGAAAATAATATAAACAGAAATAAATCGAAATTCAAATTTTAAAACATTCATGTCTATGATTTATGGGTACAAATCCTTGTAGGATACTTTTTAGTGTTACCGAGAGACCTTTACGAATTCTAGTATAAAGTCAAGTGGCGGATACTAGTTTCAGATAATTTCCTGTTAAGAAATGATTTTCTTTGATTTCGCTCTATATTGATTGTGTACACTTCGTATAAAAGAGCGTTACTATTTCTGATTATGCTATTAGTTTTTCGCATTATTCAACTAGTAAAAGATTAAATCTGGCTCAGATATCGAGAATAATTTTGATATTTATTATAGATAAAAAAAAATATCAAATGGATATGTATATCTGGCCTTCAATGTCATTTTACATTAATATTTTATCGAAATGTTAACAAATAATTCGACTAAATAATGTCTATTAATTGAATTACTAAGATATATATCTATTTTAGTTTTTTAGGAATGTTAACAGAAAATATGAATCGTATATATATATTTTTTTTTAGAGAGAAAAAGAAAAATTTTCTCCATTGAAATAAAATATAAGGAATTTTTATAGTTGAAATATTATTATTATCATCAAAAATTTTCCTTATAATGAAATATGAGTAATACAATCTCTAATATTTTAAATTTTTTTTAGTTTTAGTTATGATCAAATATAATCCTTTTTTTTTATCAATTCTATAGAGTTTGCATGATTTTGAACTATATTGATTTAGAATAAAAAAGGCAAATACAATTTCTTTCAATAGAACAATCGAATGAAGAAGAAACTGAAGTCGACTATAACAACCTATGAAGATTTAATCAAAAAAAAAGTGACATAAATCGATATGGACGTTTTTCTATTAATTTTTTTCCATGTTTGATTTATATCTCAACGAATGATTGTATACATATATATGCATCAGGTGATTCTTTGAATATTTTATTGGTTTATTTTCAAAAAACAACTATGTATATATGTATTATTTGGCAATTTATTCAATATGTTGTATGATACAAAAGACAAAAAAAAAACAAACAAATTGTTTTTAGCTATTAGAATAGAAGATTTGATTTAATTATTTGCCGATCAATGATCAGTTTGTAAATTATTTTATTCGATTTTTTTTTTTTTTCGTTTTTGTGTATTTGATTTTTTTTTTGTGTGTCTCAACAACAAAAAAATCTTAATATGTTTTTTTTTTCTCTTCTATTGACAAAGTCAACAGGTTTTTTGGAGATTATGTTTGAATGAAATACACGATCTCTTATCTGAATAGTTGTTCTTCTCTTCATATTGCATTGTTATCATTGATTTAGAATTGACCTTCTGTCAACAAGAAAGAATTTCTTGCCATGTAGATGCTTTGAATCAATTATGCTTAATATAGAAAACAATATTATTGCTTATTATTCAAATAGTATCTTTGTCCAAATATTCTATATTAGACGTGTGTGTCGAACGACCAACAAGGAATCTATGGTCGAAAATCTACACGTACATAATCAGCATATGACAACATGATAATGTCAAATACAGATTCTTCCTTTTTCTTCTCGTATATAATAGAGTATACAAGAGCGAAGAAAAAAAAAAGACAATCTTTGTCTACACTTTGCGTAGGCGAACACACACACATATAGTCTGCAGTAACATACAACGAAAAAAAAACAAGAAAGAAGTCGATTTTTCTTCTTGCTCGTTCGTCCGCTTAAGCGAGCGGGTGCAATAAAGGCACCCCCTTTTTTTTCTTCTTCTCCTTCATTTCTCATCATTCATCGTCGACGAGACAACTAAGGGAGTAATACGCATAGTTGTTATTTCTTTCTTTACACTATTTTTTTTTGCAACGCTTGATAAATGTCTACAGTTCTAGAGCAAGAGTAAAAAAAAATAATAATGTGAAACTTAACATATTTCTAGATTGATTTATATATATATTAGTCAATACGTCAGATATATGGTAAAGAGTAATAGAAAGAAACATTTATTGAAATTATTATTATTGATTTATCTTAGGCTCCTGTCGATCCAACAGTTTTACTTAATACAATCGTCTATTTATTAGATAATAATGGTGGATTAAAAAATGATCGAGTTATTCGACAATTTATAACGTATGTTTATTAATTATGAGTTGTTTTTTTTTTTTTCATGTATTTCTTATTTCATTAACATATATAAAGAAGAAACACAATCTAAATTAAAATTTTTAGACTAATGAAATTAACTGAAAAATTAGTGAATAAATCAATCTATTTACAAATTCTCAGTCATACAATATCTGAAGATATATTAATAACGTATGTAGAAATACAAAAAAAAAAAAAAAATGTTTTTGATGTTCTATTTAAAAAAAACAAAATTTTGTTTTTGTGTTTTCTTATATAAATTATTCATATGTTTTAGGTTTTTAAAATGTGATGGTCTACAAATTTTAAACAAATGGCTTTCACATTTTAGTAATGATCATAATCATGCATTTCTACTCGATACATTAAATATCATAGGCAATTTGCCATTCAATATTGATAATGTTTCACAGAATGATATCGACGAGCTACAGCTTAAAATAGCCGAATTTGCATCGGCTGAGTCAGGGAAAGAAAAGGGTCAGTGTTTTTGGTATAAATAACAAAAAAAAGAAAATAATAATTATAATTCAAATAATTAATCGATTTATATCATTTTTCTTGTCTTCATATAATAATTAATTGTAAAAAAAAAAAAGATTCGACATGGTTGGCTTCAAATATTGAAATATGCGATAACAAATTGAAAATTATCAAAGCTTCTTTTTTTTTGTCATACACGAAGATAATAGTATTAGCTAATTCTTTCATAGTTCTACAATAGAAAAAAGAAATCGAATGAAAAGTTTTCTAATCTTTTTCATTTGATATAGATATACATGGTTTTGAATATAATTTATATGATCATGAAATAGATAATCAATATGTAATTTAATGAGAATACTAAATTTCGATTAATATATAAACAATAATGGCATATTCAAAAGACAAAATAGAATGCAGAACGCTATGCAAATATGAAGCTACTATATGTAATAATTTTGAGTTGAAAACATGCTACATATGTGCATATTATATGTACGATGTATGTTGTTTTCTTAATTGAGAAGTTAGAAATATATGATTTTCTTTTGACGAATATATCGAATTAGCGCTCTTTTTTCTTTAGCCATGTCTAGATCGTTATTCTAATCTATTCAATAATTCCTTAATATTATTTAATTTCTTGTAGATATTCGTGAAAGTGCTCGTCATTTATACGATATTTGTTTGACAAAAGGAGTATTTAAAAGTCTACAAACTCATACTCCTCATCTTAATAACGACAAATCCATATCTTCTCGTATGTATTTTATAATCAATGCAAGAAAGAGAGAAAAAAAAACAATTGACATCTTTATACATCAATCATTTCTTTTGTTTTGTTTTTTAAAGAATCAACATCGATTCCTCGATCATCGATTTCCATCGATAACCAACATCCATTGACATCTCAACGATTGAATAAAACTGAACGAACATTGCTTTCATCAAATAATAATACATTCCCTTTCAATGATAGGAAAATGGCAACAACCGCAACATTGACAGCCGTATCAGCAACAAATAGTAATAGTAATAATACGGATAATAACAAACGAAAAACTGAAGAGAATCTAGGACCTTCAACAAATAGAAAACCGACACATCGTCGTGTTATAACACAAACACAAATAGATACAAAAAAAATGAAATCATCAATTGATGTAGATGATAGTGATGGTTTAAATAAAACTAATTTATTAAATCGAACTCCAACAACTTTTCGTATACCTAAGATAGGAAGGTAGGTTATTGATCGGCTTCTTTTTTTTTTGTCTCTTTTAGGTTAATTACAAATTATATCGATCGACAAAAGTCCGTGTTATTATAGTTCTCTTTTTTTCTTTTTTATTATTGTTATTGTATCACGTTATTTCGTTTTTTTTTTGATTATTTTTTGTATTGTATCGATTTGTGAAGTTATTTTTTGATTTATTTATTTTTTTAATGATGTACAGATAATTTCTAATTTTTAGGAAATCAATAACAAGGTAATTTTAGGTTAAATTTTTTTTTCGGAAAATTATGAAAAAGAAAAAAAAATTCAACGGTAGGTTGTTTTTGTCAGAGATGAATGATTAGATTCTTTCTCTCTCTCTGTCTCTCTCTTTTTTTTTACATTATGTAATTTATGTATATATATATATATGACGAAATAAAATGAATTAAAACAAAATGATCAAGAAATTAATATGCTTCTATGTTGATACAATGGTGCGGAATACAGAGACGGACTTTGTCGATCGATATACATTATCTATGCTGTTTTATTTATTTTTCTATTGATAATCTTTTATTTATTAATATTGAAAATTTCTATATGTATATTTATTTATTTCAGGTCAAATACAAATGTACCATCACCACCATCAGATATAAATGAAAGTACACCATCTCCTACATCTACAAATCAACAAATCAAAATGAATGTACCAATAAATCGACAATCGAGTGATGAACTTAATTCTCAACAAGGAAAAAGAAAATTTTCTTTAAGTCAATATATAGAACGTAAAAAATTAAAATCGAATGAATTACAACAGACTTCTTTAGCTGATACTGATATGCGAATAAATAATACGGGAAATTCAAAGGTGAGAAAAAAAAAACAAACAAACAACAAATTCAATCATAAAGAAAATAGGTATTCATACAGAAATATAGTGATCGGTAAAAGTCATTCTATCAGATAGAAAGTAATGAAATTTTGAATTTTTTTGTTTTTTTGCTGGACACTTTTAAATTAAAAATAGATAGAGATCGATTGGCTTGAATGCATTCGGTTTCGAACGAATAAAAAAACAAACGTTCCCATGGAGGCTTTTATGACACTTTCATCGTCTGTCATCACTTTGAAGTGTTAATATCTATCATTTTATTGATAAATAAAGGTCTACATGCATTTAATGTGTCATAGATAGAACAGTCCAATCTACTATGATTCTGAGGCGCAATGACATTTCCATGATTCGAAATGATTTTCACATAGATCTCTGGTGCACGAATGGCTATAATGATGAAATTTGCACAGAATACTTGATTACAGCACGCAATATATTGAAGAAAATGTCAAGACCAATAGTCAAAGTTACACTTCACTTTTTCATGAATTTGATGAAGTACGAGAACATTACCTATTAGATTCAAAAATCCTAAAAAAGTTTCGTGGTCATAAGTTGCTAGAACTGAGTTATGACTATTTTAATTATTTACTGAAAATTTAAGCGGAAAAGATTATTTGTTGAATTTTCAAAAAATGATGATTTACGAGAAAAAAAATTAAGTTTACTTGAAAATTCAATATTTCAAAAAAAGAAACATTCTTTTCGGAATAATTTCAAAATCATCAGACCTATCTATAAGCAAAGCTTAAGATACAAAGTTTCTCATTAACCAAACAAACAATCATCTTTTGACATGATGTTTAGTTCTTGAATGAAAAATCAAGCTCAGCTAATACTGAAATATTCTTATCTAAATATATAATCAATGTTGGCCTTCTATCTCTATTGTAGGGAAGGTCGATTAAGTCTTGATTAATGCTTATGATCAAGGTTTATCGCGATTTATGTATCATCAATAAGTGAGACTAACAGATTTGTGTTTATACACGTTTGACGTTTACTATAATATAAGTCGAATGTAATTTTCTATTTTATTAATGTTTGTCATTCATCGATATGTCAATCATAACGATAATTAACATACATCAAACGAGTCAATGATTTAGAAATGAATAGAAAATTCTAATTTTTATCTTTATTATTTGTTAATAAAATTAAAAATGAGTGATTTAGAAAACGAACTTCTCTCTTTTTGTTTTTTTTTTATCATTTCATTCTATAATTAGACAGTGTGATTTATTTTTTTTTGTTATTCTTCTATTGATAATTTCAAGGAAATTTCATACATCAATCTACTATCATAACTTCTATTTTAGGCTTCACCACCGACACCCATTGATGATGATTTACCTAACATTTCTGAGAACCAATCTGTAATTAGTCCAAAACCTGATGAAACAAGTAAAAATAACTCGATAGAGTTTTTCTTATAAAAATTCTTTATCTTTTTTTTTTTGTTTTTAGATACAATTATAAAAAGTAATTTAAGTGAACCGGGTGTTAAAAAAGTAATCAAAAAAAAAGTCATATGGGCTGATGAAAAAAATCAAACACTTGTACAAACATCATTTTTTGAAGTTGATGATTCTGAACTATCCGATATGCATATATTTGCACGTACATGTGCAGCTAATATATCTATAGCACAACTTGAAAAAGTAATGGAACGTGATTTTCGTAAACGTCGTGGTATACAAGATATAAATTCAATTGATAATGATGACAAACAAATATTAGTACCATTACCAACATTAATAAAAATTTTATTACCAGATACAATACAAATTCCACAAATTGTTTCACAAGAACGTTTTGTACAAGAAGAACGTGAAAAAACTGTTTTACAAGCACTTTTTATACGTTCATTTTTACCTGATAGTCCAGGTGAACCTGATGGAGATATTATTGGACATAGTCATATTGAAAGAAGTGAACCAAAATTAATTCCACTTGAAGATGTAAGATTAAATAAATATCAAATAAGAAAGAAATCTATCACAATTATTAAATATTATCATATTAATTTTGTTTTTTTTTATTTTTAAAAATAAATTCTTTATAAAAACAAAAAAAATTAATTTATATATATATGTCTATGTATGTATGTAGGATACTTCATCATCTTTATCGAGTACAGTAACATCAGTAAACAGCAATAATACAACAACGACCAATATACCTTTAGTTTCATTAAATAATCCAACAACAGCAGCAATAACAACCACAACCACCACCACCACAACAACAACAACAACAACAACCATACCAAACAATACAATTACACCGAGTCTTTCATCATTTTCATTTGGAGATGTATCACCTGAAGTTGCTCAAATACTTGCACAAGCGAAAGGAAATTTAACATCAGCTACTGCAAATAATCAATCAACAACAATACCATCAAATTCATTATTGAATTTAGCTACAACTATAACAACAGCTACATCAACAATAACAAATCCAACGGTTACAACAACACCTAATCTACCACCACCACCGAATTTATTATCAGCTTTACTTAATGTTACACGAACTAGTAACAATGATACAACTAATGGTAAGAATATAAATATAATTGATGAAAATAATTATATCAAGAAACACTAAGCAAAAGTTTCAGTGAGAAAGTATTGATAGCATGAAGTTTATAAATTATATAGCATCTTTAATCTTAACAATAGCAATAGTGAAAATTTCTGAAAATAAATTCAAAATTTTGTGTATCTAACTGATAATTTAACGATTCCGGATGATGTAGTACCAATAAACAAATGATAAATTTATTAATTTTAATAAACTAAATCATTTTTCTAGTACCGGCACCGAATCCAATTGCTAATCTTTTGCCCAATCTTTCATTGAATTTTAATTTACCACCACCTCCAACATCCTTTCAATTGGGTCAAATAATAGCAAATGCTCTTTCACTTGGTATACCACCACCACCAACTGCCAGTAAGTGAAAAATATAACTATGAAATCAAAACAAATACTAATATTTTTGTGTTATTGTTTAGATCCTTCTATATTTCAAACATCACCGGCTACGTTTACAACACCACCACCAAATTTATCTAATCCAATAGTTAATTCAGTTCATTCATCATCATCATCATCAGTGAATTCTAAACCACCATCTGTTCGTTTTGTTTCTGCTATTGGTCAACAAACAAGACCGAATTTAACAAATAATAATAATACTAATAATGAACATCAAATTTCATCTTCTCGCGAGAACAGTAGAGAACATAATTTTCGACGAGGTCCACCAAATAATAATCGTCGAGATTATTATCAAAATCGAAATAATAATAATAATAATAATAATAATAATAATAATAATAATAATAAT